>JAQFVV010001083.1:0-115402 GCA_028023455.1 Epiperipatus broadwayi | reverse complement strand
AAAAAAAAAAAAAAAAAACCCAGTGTAAATGTATAGTATATAAACTTCCATTCATTTATCTTTAGCCAATTATTAGTCAACTTAATTGATATTTTATATATATTCATACAATTGTCTAATAATAAATGAATGGAAATTTATGCAATATACATTTATACAGGGTATTTTTTGTATGACTTGAAAATATAGATGTAGTTGTAAATTATTTTAAAGCACATTGAAAAGGACAGAATTAATATTTGCTGAAAAGAACTTTTATGATTATTATTATATATAATATGTTATTATATAAAGATATTTTATATTATATCATTGATTTTTTTAAATATATATAAAAGCAGCATAATGGATTAAACTTCTTTCCATTTTTGATGATATTTGAAGTTACTAAACATATTTATTTTTATCTATGTCATTTTATGAGTTTAGGGAGAATCTACTGGATTTATTTATAGACAGTTAATGTGTCTTATTTGAGATAGTAAATTTATAAGAATTGTACTATGGAGAATAATTTATTAGTTTTCTATATGCAATTAATATAGTCTTGTTATATGTTCCCATAAAAATGCTTTATTGAAATGTTATTTTATATATTATAACTTGAATGTGGAATGGAGATTATCAAGAATTTTCTTACCTACTTGATTTTATTTAATGAATATTATTTGATAACATAATTATATTAGCTCTTAGTAATTTTATTAACTCAATGATATATTTCAATTCTGGCATATTTAAATTTGACTATAAAATGTGAATAATATAAAGGTTTATTAAGAAAGAAATTTAAAATTATGAAATATGGTAAAAGTTATGAAGAGAATTTATGACATATTGATAGAAAAAAAGTTATATCTAAAATATTACCCATGATAGAAGAAGAATAAAAAAAGATCTAAAAGAAAAAGTAAAAGATATATTATTGGGTATCTAAATTTTCTTTTGTAAACAAAACTCAATAGATAATGAATTTTGATGTTTTGTAGAAAGCAAGTTTTGACAATAGATACTGAGTTTTTTCTACTAACCACAAGATACAGCTAAGATAAAAAAATCATACACACTGAGTTGCTTCTATTAACCACAAGATGCAGCTAAAATTTAAAAAAATCACACACGTGGATGCACTCAGAACATACGTTTGCACACATACATCTTTACATATAATTGTAAACAAATATGTCTGTGGATCTTAAAAATCATCAAATATAAGTATTGTTTTAGTTAGGCCATTTTCATTGTGGTCTAACATGATTATTATTTATAGTACATTGGGCCAAAATGTATTTGGCCAAAAAATAGTATCTAAAATTAAGAAATAATTTTAAATATAGGTGTTATTGTTTTAGTCCAATGTATTTTTGATGTGCACCACAATCATAATTATAGGACTTTGTATTAAAGCACATTTGGTTAAAACCATAACATCTACACTTATTGATAGCTTTTTTCTTTATCTATGTGCATCAATATTTGTGCACAATTTATTATATAAAATGTTGTGAAAGAAATTATACTGAAATCTTGGATCAATCAGGTAGCCATTATATAATGTATAGAGATATCATCCATGATGATGAAGATAAATAGTCTACATATTTACTCTAACTACATACATATATAAATTTATATTATTTATCTAATCTTCAGAATTATCCAAAAGTTTTATTCATCCATCATAATATAATTCAAAATATGATCTCAGTAAAATGGTGTTGATAAACTAGTTAAATTTCTTTAGCAACAATTGCTCTTATTTACTTCCCTAAACTGCCCATTAACCCTTTCAATGATGATTATTTAATTGGCTGAATGAGTTAAAAATTAAAATGTTTAATTGGCCAACTCACAACTTTAACAAAATCAATTGTTAAAATAGATTCACTTTTAATAATATAAATACGTTAGTTTCATTTGTAAAAAGTATATTAATAATTTGTCAGATTATGAAAGTAAATGAAAGTCTTTTTAAAAATAAAATTTGATTTATAATTTAAAAAATATTCAATTGCAGTGAAATAAAAAGTAACCGCTATTTGACCAACCAAAAACATTTCTGACACAATCATTTTTTTTCACTTTTACGTTACAATAAATATGTAGCAATAAATAAATAATTCTTGGTAACATCTTAACTATTTTTCTAAAATAATTTGATTTTTAGTATTATTTTATCAATAATAATTTGTAATTCAATTCAAATATTGTTTAAAATGTTGTAAACATTCATTTATCATTTTCGAAATAAAAAACAAAACGAACGTAACTTTTTACTTTTTGGCAGCCATTTTACTTTCTGACAGAAGTTCGACAGCCAATAGGATTCAAGAAAAGGTAGTGAGAAGGCGGTGCTTTGGTTTTGTTTGACTTATATATGGTCATTTTTATTGATTTTTTACTTGTAAAATAATTCTGAAGAGGGCATCATCTTACAGAACTTTTGATTTTCTTTTCAATTACATATAATATGTATATGTGGGATAAAAAGTAGCCGATTTAGAGTGACATCAAATCTACTCATTTTTTTACGAGTCAGGCAGTTAAAGCTAAAATAATATTGGTTAATTTAAATCAGTCTTTTTTGTTTTGAGGCATGAATATTTTTTAGCACTTTTGACCTCACATTGCATAAATGGACTAATTTTCCTACTTTTATTATTTTTTAAAAATTTATTCTCTTCAATTAAAGGAATTATTAAAAAAAATCAATAACACTTCAACCTTCAGAAAAGTACAAGATATTTTTTTGGCAGCTCGATAGATATCTGGTGTGGTATTTATGGTGTCCTCATTTTCTTTTAGAAATATTAATGGTCAAATTCATCTTCAAAATTACAAATATCAATGTCATTTTTGTAAATATCCTTAAACTTTTTTAACGCATTCTTTTTTCTTCTATTGATAAATTCCAATCAAAAAATATTCGTGTTATAGGAGGATTGATTGTACACAAAAAACAACAACATAATTTCCCTCAAAACCTAATGAAAAGACATTTTAAGATCTTGGGGCCTCTTAAAATTCCAAGGTCCTATGTGGCTGCTTAGTCTGCCTATGGCTTAATCCACCCCTGTTTAAAACTAACAGATAACAATATATTTATCTGCTTTAATTTCTTTGTAAACAATTAATAAAAAAAGTCATCAGGGTAATTAATCAGTGATTGGCAAAAAGTTTATTTTTATATTTTAACCTTTGTATAAGAATAATAAAATACTTTATTGATCAAAAATGAGAATCTTCAGCAATTGAAAAAATTCCAATCAGCAACTGAATTGAAAGTTTAGATTTTGAATATGGCAGACATATTTATCAAACTTTGTATTATTATGTCCTTACTAACTATATTATTAATCAATTTAATTAAAAAATAGCAATCTTGCATATTTGAATAGGTGTGTGTTATTTAATCTATTATACCTAGCAGAATATAAAAAAAAAACTATATGTAATAATCATAGATATTATCTATAAATGTTAACTTCTCTGCCTATACACATTCTCAGTGAGCAAGGTAATAGAGTACCATGACAACACTAGAAAGCATTCCATTATTGGAAATTAGCGTTCACCATTACTTCTCATCTTTTAATCTAATATACTATTTCATATTTTAAAACTACAACCATAACATTAATTAGTTTTAGTGTTTAAAATTTTCTTATAAAATTATTATTTTCTTTAGATTATGTAAGTTACATATTTTTATAAAATAACCACATTTTTTTTTAAAAGTGTCATAGCATCTGCCGAGACATGAACCCGCAACCCGGGCAACTGCCTGCAAGTGCAAGGCAATCACACTGACCTCTTGACCACCAATGCAAGACTAAAATAACCACATTTTAATTTATTTTACATCATACGCAGCCATCTAAATCCAAAGTGACCAGAAGTGATCACTGTTTTACAGCCTATGTGCCAATTTTTTCATCTTTGAATTTACATGCACCATACAACATTTGCAACTACTATTAAATTTTTGTATAAAATACAATGTGTTATAGGTAAGTAACATTTAGAATTTTTAATTATATAATATACTAAATTTGAAGTTTAAATATTGCTTTCTTTAATAAGAATTTCTGAGTCTGTTTAGCTTTTACTAGACTTGAAATATTTGGAGTTCATCATGACATTTCTTCAAATTTAATTCAGTTAGAGGTGACTTCTTTTTTTATCAATTTAATTGGTGAAAATAAATTTTATAAAGAGCAAAATTGCAAGGCTTACAAAAGACACCAGTAATAAAATGAAAATTATAAGAAAACGTGAAATACTTATTAGAGAATGATTGTTGAACAATTTTGATTTTTTTTAGTTTGGCTTACTATATTTGAATTTTTACTTTATTTTTTTTCTAAGTATTAATATATATATATTACAGTATTATTTTACAAGATGTAGTCCTTGAAATATTAGGCACGACTGATATTTTAAAAATATATCTAATTACTTCACTAAATATAATCACGGCTTATGTTAGAATCTAGTATTATTTTAAACCATTATTTTAGTGATAAGAATTGTACTTGGAGAGCAAAAAGTCTCTTGATCAATATTGAAATGCAAAAAAAAAAAAAAAAAGAACTGACTAGTTTTTATACAATTCGAATATAGTTCGTTTTCTTTAGGAAAAACAACTGCTGGTATCGAAATGAATGTCTACAAATATATCATACCAAGTATGGTCATGTTGTAAATATAATATATATATCTTTGATAATTGCAATACTTTTGGATATTATTTTACTACATTTTTAACTTTAATAACAGCACAATGAAAAAATAGCAAGTAAAGAATTAATAATAATGGAATGATTCATTGCTCGAGAATTTGCACGAAATTCTAGCATCGGAAGTAACAAAGACTCATTACGGTCCACGAACCTTGAGCTCTAGACAGAGTCCGCTACTGAACCTTTCCAAACCACGTAAGACAGGGGTTAATTATTACGACAAAAGTAACTTAGTTCATTTATTATAACTTATTTAAATCGTTTTTGTTCTCTTCAGTAAAGTTAAAAACTGATGGATTATTTTTAGTTTTTCAGTTAAATAGTTTGTTCAAGTGAAAAGATTTAAATAAAATTTTACAAGTATAGTACATTGTATAGTATTTTAAAATCAATATATATATATATTTAAAAAGCAATGGCTCTTAAATTCATATAGAATACGTATGTGTAATTAAAACTAAAGCCTTAATTCCATTTGATTATCCATACCCGTTAATTCCTTTTGCCCGCTAGTTATATATTTTTAAATGAAATGTGTTAATTATAATTGTTTTTTTAATGAGCGTATATTTTATCAATTATTTTTTTCAGTTAGTTGGATTGTTAGTTAAATTACTTTTTATAACTTTCTTGTAATGAAAGTGACTTAACCTTTCTTATGACTAATAAAATGTTCTTTGCGTTTAGGTCTGTTAGTGTGACTTTGAAATTATTTTACGTCGTTTGTTTTCTGAAGTAGGACGCCAGAGAATTGCTAAGCTGCTCCGAATTTAATACTCGGAGCAGAGTTTTTCTTTTTGGTGAGATTAAAAGTAACGCAAAAAGATGTAAAAAAAACAACTAATAGAAATACCAACTAATTCTTGGTCTAATAATAATAATATTATCAAGAAATGAATAAAATAATCTTTAGAATCTTTATTTATCTGCAAACTCAAATTATTATTTTTTTTGTTGTTGTTGTTAAAAGAATCTATATAATGAATTAGAAAAGAAGTTTATAAATTTATAATTAGTTACACGTTTACAAATATCCATATGATATATATTATGAAAAAATACTTATAGATGTATTGGTGTTCACGGGAAAACATCGTAAGAGATTATCATAGCATTGGAGTGGGCAAATTTTTCTGACTGCGGGTAGGCCGTACATAAAAATCTGAAACATATTATAATTATTGAAATAATTTTGATAATAGTACTATAATGCTGAAGTAATTATTCTGCAAGCATAAGAATTAAAGAACAAATTATTGTAAGCACTTAAATAGTTGAATATATCATTATTTAAATTTCGCCAAATGTTAGAAAAGACAGCTAAGAAAAAGATTATCTGTTATTAATCATCTGTCAAAATAAAAATTTGGCATGATCTATAAAAACATAGCATTATCTTGATATAAATAATCTTTTAAATAAATGAATCATGGATACAGATTACAAATTTTGGAGATCCAAATTTATTCTATGATGCAAACTTGGTTTTTGATAATAATTTTATAATAATCAACATAACCCTCATATCTTCCATAAACTTTTCAATATCTGACTAAAATATTATTAAGCATCTTTGGGACATTCTTAGACAATATGTTAAATAAACAAATAATCAAATGATTTGCCATTTTGAGAAATCATATACAATTTGAGTAATAGAAATAGAAAATTGAGCTAGATCCATAATACAACACTCTACCATTTCACTAATCTATGCATGATAAGCAGTAAGGAATAATTGTTCATTTTAACTAACATTTTTAACAACAGCTACTGTGAATAATAAAGAGCTTAATCATTACTTTAGACATGGACCAATATTATACAATTTTATTTTATATAGAATACAAATTTTTAAAATTTAAATGGTTATTTTGTAATATTTATTAAATATCACAATTATATCATTATCTTATCTGATTTCTATATGATATACAAGATTTGAATTACATTAACAGGAAATTTTAAACGCCAGTTGCCACAAAAATACTTAATGCAAAATTAAAATGAGTTGATAAGCTAGTGTTTTAAAGTACTTGAAATAATATTATTATAAATCAATTATTTATTACAAATAGTTAAATGATTTATTTATAAATAATTTTTTTATTTTAATAACTATAATTTTAATAACTTTTTAAACTGATTACAAAAATAAAGTGAATAATATTTTAGTCAAAATAGCTAGAAATATAAATTTTAAAAATGCAAGATATTAAACCAAAGTTATTGATTTTTTATTTATTATAAATGAATAAACTATTTATTTATAATTACATGATCGACTTTTATTAGTAAATAAATAAATAATATATTTATGCATAGTTTTGAAAGAATACAAAATAATGAAAATAAGTCAACCGTTTTAATTAATGAAAATAATTCAAATTAATTGAGATTTATAAGCAAAATATTTATCGAATATTGTACATTTAAACATAAGATACTAATTGGTATGCTAGGCCAGCCGCTGGATGACATTGTTTCTCTGCTAAAAACACACAATTATATCGATACAGGCCCGACTATTTTTAATTAAATTATTTTTACATTTTCTCCGACTTTTATAAAAATATTTTTTTTGCCCAATTTGTCCGACTTTCATTTTAAAATATTTTTTATATTTTTTCCACCTTTTTAAAAAAGACTTGGTCATTTGATATGACTTTTTTACTCATATTTTGACATTTGATAAGACCTTTTTTTTTTTACCAATATTTTGACATTCTTGTAAATAATCTACGATACAAGATTTGATTTAAATATTTGTACATTTTCATTTTCAAAAATGGCAAAATTAAAAACATTGCATAATACAAATCAAGCCGAAACAAGTTGCTGTATAGTCACTGACTGCATTTGAAAAACTTTTTAAAAAGAAAACCAAAGTTGAGAAAGTCAAAAGTTTTGATCTTAGTTTAATCTTTTTTATGGGGAGATGGGAGAAATAATTTGACATCACTGAGACAAAAGATAGAAACTAAAGTTTTTTTTTTTTATTTTTAAAAAAGATTAATAAAAATTGGTTTTAAAAATAAAAGTTTTACTATATCAGTGGTATACAAATAAAGCCGAAGTCAGCCGTATAGCCAAGCAGAAAAAAAGTCGTGCTGCGTAATTAAAAAAAAACAAAAAACAAAAAAACAACAAATTTGAAAAAGTCAACAGTTATAATCTTATTTTAATGATATTTTGGGGGGTTGACAAATAATTTGTCATCACTGATCAAACAAAGTTAATGATTTCCAAAACTATGTGCAACTTCAGACATTTTATTTGTCTTATAATTTACATGGCTATTTGCATGAGTTCTGGGAAAAGTTGCTTGGCCATAGCTTTTGCAATTTTTCCACCTTCCAAAATTCGTAGGGTCTTACAATTATTAGTATCAAATAGTATATCGGGTATGGGGTAAGATCTTTAATTAGAATGCATATTACAACAATTATGGCCACTTGAATTCCCTCCATCCTCACATCATATAATAGTGATCTGTTATGTCTTCGTATTTGCATAAAATCGTGAAGGATATTAGCAGATCCCATAATCTTGGTGTGCAATGCCATATATGCCTGCAGTGTCTAATATGAACAGTTCTGTTTTTAGCAGAGAAATAACAACACCAGCCATCTGGCCTAGTGTACTGACTAGTACCTATTTTTTTAATAAAATGTTTAATTATTTGATTTTTTATTATTTTATTTATTTCTGTCAATAAATGATTTTCTGATATAAAACTGATTTTATTGTAATTAATATTCTTTCACATGTACAATTGTGTAGTATTCTGAACTAGAATCTATTATGAGTTATGATTATTACATCTTCATTCATTACAAGCACAACTGATTACAAACAAATAATTGTAGAATTTCATAAAAACAATTTCCTGTATTTCACAAACCTGATACAATATAATATAAAAAATTATAAATAAATGCATGATATAATTATAAAAATATATGATAGCTATTTTTGGACATGTCACTGATAATAGTAATAAATACAATATTATGTATAAAATTTGAACAAAGTCATTTGTAGTGTTAGTAAAGTTTTTAGTTACTAATGATATTACAGTGTAAAATATTATAGAATTATAGGGAAGAAGCTTTAAGTTACTAGATATATATAACTATTGTCAACTTTAACAAATGATACCAATATTGGAATGAGTGATGATATTTCCATGTAATAACTAAATAAATAAATTAGTATTGGTGTTTCTAGTTAAACATCAATTATTATTGACAGATCATAAGCTAAACTAGTTTGCTTTAATTACCCTTGATAGATTTTTTTCTCTTGTGTTTATTTAAAAAATACTATCATGCTACTAGAGCAAATTAGTTTAGCTTAAAGACTACAAATAGTAATTGAGTCTTATAGCAATATCACATTTAACCTATTTCTCTAGTTATTACATAGAAATATTTTCACTTACTTCTTTGTTTATATTATAATTAATACATAAAAATATTTAACACACATGCACTCATATATATATTAAAAAATAGACTAGAATAACTCTACAAAATTAAAAATTCTTAAAGAAAAATTAAAAAAATAATTTCTTTGCTGTAGCCAGCTTATGGCTTCTTCATCATCTTAGCCATCTTAAGTAGCAATACATTGATATTTAAATCTTGTAAAAATCACGCAACAGTAACGTTCTCACTTGAATGGCCATTTTTCCATAAATTGTGAATACTAACACAATTACACTGTTTATTCAACACATTATCTGTACTATTTATAAAATATGACTTCTTAATTTTTCTTCAAAACATTTTCCACATGCAAAACAAAACCCTGTCAATGTAGAACTCTCAACTACAAATCACTGCATGTTCAGCAAAAACAGATTTATATCTATCCACAAAACAACATAACTTATTATATAATAATTCATGCTCCCTAACTCTCTTCCCCAACTTACTTCCAATCTAAAAGTGCTGGTGCATTTATCTGCCATATCCCAAAGTTGATAGTGCCCAATGTGACAAACCGGTCCATCCATGTATATAAGAGAAAGAGAGCAAGCTCACATCTAACTACTATCAGACCTAGGGTCTTCATGTAGGATGCTAGAGATAAAACGATGAAATACTGAATCATGATTACATCCATCTTCAATAGACTAGCCTAAGCATCATCCACTAAATCTAAATGCAATCCAAATCAGTTCATCTCACATTTTACCACTTTTTTCCAAAAACGTTGCCTCAGATATTTGAACTCAGGAAGAATTCACATTCGACTCTCTTAAAAGGTATGTATTTATGCAAACTATTAATCAATGACTAAACAATACATCCTATCTATTAAACAAAATATAATCTGTATTTAATGTTCTCTCCCATGTTTATTAAACAATAATGTGGATGTGTGCATGTTTAAAACCTAGGCCATTAAATGCAATGTAAGTGCTTAATTGAATGTAAATGCTGGATCAACAAAACTACAGAGATCTTGTTAATTTATAAAACTTCATAATATTTATTTACAAACAAAAATAGGATATATTTAAACATAAATATAAATTCTTAAACAATTTAGAAAAGCAAACAAAATTTCTATATAGAAAAAAAAAAAATCTCAATAAAGAAAAATTTTTAAAAAATGATGATGCTCATAAATTACTTGGACATCTCTATGTATTTACAGTTTCTATGTCTATTATGAAAATAATACAAAAAATGATTAATTAAAAATGAGATTGCTAACCTAAGTAAGTTTAATTGCAGCCTCAGGTAAAATAATCGTGAAAAAATATAATGATAACACAACACAGAATATGATAGCAAATAATTTTATAAAGAATAATATTTTGAAAAAAAAAATGTTAGTCATTTATTCACTTTATCTTAAGAAATATTAGTAACATATATATATATATATATATATATATATATATATATATATATATATATATATATATATATATATATATATATATATATATATATATATATATATAATTAGTCATGTCATGTGGTACATGTTTTATATCAATGGCTTTTAAAAAATAATAATAATAAAAAAAATCTCTTACCATTAAATAGTCTAGTGAAGCACTTAATTGTTTATGCATATTTCAATCTCACATCTGTCAGTAGAAAGTAAATCATCTAAACTTTATTTTAAAAAAAATAAACTTTTCAACCTATCCCCCTCCCCCCTACTCTCTTGATATTTTCCTATATTGGATTGTTCCCCCTATATAATTAGCAATACCTTTTTTCAAATATAAGATGAGATAAAAATAAAAAATAAAAATAAACAACAAAAAAAATAAAACATAATTTGCAATTTTCCTCTATACAAGGTCCTTACGATTGATGTATTTTGTTAAATATATGTTGGTAAAACTCCAGTTTGATTTACAGAGCATCCTGAAGTATTTCAGTGGGCAGTCTGTGTGTAGTTAGGTGTTATTCATCTCATAGATTTTTATCATGTGTAAATGTCAACTCCTCAGGCAATCTAACTGTAGACAGTCATATCTTTATATTTTTATATGGTCATAATCGATAGGAAAATGCTTCAACCCGGTGACAATTCAGCTCTTAGCCAATGTATTTCATGCTTGAACTATATATATATATACAACTATGCATAAATTTATAATCAGTTTGCATCTAATCAAATATTTTTATAGACAGAATAAAACTTAATTTAACTGTTTTAATTTCTTTTTTTTTCAGTGCTTTTTCAACAAAAATTAGGTTAATTTCTTTTTTTTAAAAAAAAATTTGAATTAATAATGATTTCTACTTCTCTATCAAATAAATCAGATTAATGTTCCATCCATTTCTTTTACTTTTTCTCCAAATGCCAATTTAATTAAGAAAAAAAAGGATTTTGTAGAAAAATATAAAAGTAATCCTACTGCTAAAAAACTAGACTTGTCCGATTTTTTTTCCAACCACTCTAGAAAAAGCAAACGATTTTTTAATTGTTTTCTTTTTTATCTTGGTGCTATTTCTATTATTTGAAAACCTGTGTTTCAGCTTTTAAAATATTTTTTTTTACATTGATTCATAAAAAAATAATAAAACGAGTTATAAATATAAATTTATAATATTCTTATCTCTCTTACATTTGAAATAATGATTTATCTTCTACTGTTATACATAATTATGTACAATTTTTTATATTAAAATTGGCATTTTCTTAGTAATAAAATTTTATTACTAATATATATGTGTGTTTTTTTTTTACGGTCAATTACCCATCATTACTAATTATTTAGTAAGTAGTTATTCGACTGTTTAGAAAAAAAATATTAAAAATATAAAAACATTATCCAAAAGTGCTCTAGCAAAATCTTTTTACCTTTCTACCTGCCAATTAAAAAAAAAAAATTCATTATTTCAGATTGCTTAGGTAGGTTGTTGGATAGCAATTTTTAGCTACCTACACAATTTCCCTCCCCTACACAAGAGGGTATAATTATATAACATTAGTATTATTACAATTATATATATATATATATATATATATATATATATATATATTGTACCATTTATTTATATATGGTACAAATATATTGGCATTTGATAAAAGATAAAAAAAAGTAAATTTAGATTTTTTTTTTTTGATTAGTATAATTTTTGTTGAAATGTACAATGAAGGTTGAAATTGTCGTTTGTATTTTTTTAAAACTAATTAAAAATAAAAGTAAAAATTGGAGAGAACAAAAGACACACTAATTACCAATCCAGTCAAGCTAAAAGAAAAATATTTTAGCTAATTAAAGATGGCAGAATTATGGTAAAAAAAATAAAGACTTTGTAATGTAAATTTTATAAAGAATGTACAAGATTATCAATGTATATTTTTGACAAACAAAAGGTATGCACAGAAGTCTGAAAACTGGACCTTAAGTATAAAAAAGAAGAGGCCAGTTTGATCAACATATTGTTTTGTCTGTTTTTCCTATGGTCAGTCCTAGATAACAAAAGAATATATCCAGGATCACCCTATGCTGAAATAATTCTGCATGTTGGGGTGAACCGGAGCTTTTGCTGACATTGTTCCTGAAGATGGACATCAGAAAATCTTTTGTGACTGACCAATAAAATAGACCAAGATCAACCAATGGCTGAACTCATTCTCCCCCCACCCCCAAAAAAACTATGCATAATAATTTACAAGGTTCATGAGCTCACTAAACTTACTAGTAAGTTAAGAGTAATTTTTCCTGATTGTGACTTAAAAGTTTGCAAACAATTATTTATATAAGCTTATAGTACAATCCTGATATAGACATTAATTTTCATACTCAAGGGACTTTCTTTTAAAGAACTTTATATAAGATCTTGGAAATGAATTGTAAGAAGTGAACATTATTGAATTGCTTTTATTACTTTATCTAACTGTTTTTATTTATCGATTCATTATCTGGATTAGCGTGTGTACTTTCCAACGTTATTTAATTATTTAACTTAAAAATATTTTTAGTTTGTTAGAATAAAAGATGTTACTTTTATCAATCTTTTTTATTGTACATTATTAATAATAGTTAATAATGATTATTATTAAATTTATTAATATTAGTTTAGTAAGATTTGAAAATATAATTTACCTTTGCCAATATGTTTTGAATAAGTTTCAGGAATAATAATGTCTAAAAAATAATTCTAGTTGCGGTATAATATAATACCGATTTTTTTAAAAACATTTTTCTTTTTAATTTGCAATATGTGATGTGACAGTTTTCAGCAGAATCTTACATGAATCCTGGTGCCCTGATAAAAAGAAATAAAAGCTGATTTTGTATATAGTGTACATCGTAACAATTACTAGGTAGAGTTGATCACTAAATATAGTTATGTTTTTAAAAATAGGAATGAAACTTTCTTCTTTTTGCATAACTTGATCAACTCATGCATTTATTGTGTATAGAGGCCTAGTCAGATGAAGAAAACATTACAATATATATATTTAAAAGAAAGATTTTTCAAAAATGAGTTTGTTTAAAGATTCGGCCATGTTTAATAACAATTTATCCAAGGAGAATTTAGTTAAATTACCACTGGATTTGCTTTCTAGCTTTAAGATCATGCAGAATGTTCTCATTATACTTAAATGAAAATAGGTTGCTGTATTTGTTGGCATCTCAACTGATTTTTTTCACCACTGATGACATAAAGTTTAATTAATAAAAACACATGTCTAGCAAAAGTTAGCTGATTTTGTCAACAAGTTTTAACACTTGAAACAATGAAAAAAAATTATGTATAGAGGGTGTGGGTAAACAATGTTAGCATTATTATATATATATATATATATATATATATACTGTGCATATATATATATATATATATATATATATATGCACAGTGTTTAATATGATAGTTAAATACACAGTCATTATAATGTTTACACAGAAGGAGTTTTAAACCAGCCATCCTTGTTCATCCAAATACAAACACATTCGAGTTAATCTGGCCAATGTACTTAATTTGTCTAATTTCTTTTTTGCCTTTATTTTAAAATTTTCTTTTTTCAAAATAATAATCCAATAACACTCTTTTTGTTCTTAAAAAATAGTTATAAACGAACTACATTTTTAGAAATATAAACTTTTTTAGCAGTTAAACTTTATTATATGTATGCAATTTGAATAAAACTTCCGAAATTTTTTTAGATAGCTGAAACGTTCAAGAATACATAGAATTATTTTTTATGCAGAAAACTCGACTACTGCAAAATAATTGTCTAATTATTCAGTAAATTGTTATTTAAATTTTAATTTCTAGTATAAAACAAGATTCGCCCCTTAAAATATCTTATGATTTGGAGATGAGTAGCCTACTATTATATGTACAGATACATTAATGTGTTTTACTACATTTATCTACTTATATATATATATATAGTTTATGGAATTATTATATATATTATAATAACTGAAACACACAGGCTTATTATATACCTGTGTCTATATATGTAATATATAGGGTATATGAGCACAGACTTTCACATAACCCACCACTCTCCACACTATCTCATAACACTGATACACTTGAACACATATATGTTGAAAAGATAAATAATCACCAATATTCGTATTTCATGCTAAAACAGCAATCAGCATATATATGTGGAGATGGTAATCTGGACCAACTGATGATTGCTGGTTTAGCATGAAATACGTATATTGGTGATTATTTATCTTTTCAACATATATGTGTTCAAGTGTATCAGTGTTATGAGATAGTGTGGAGAGTGATGGGTTATGTGAAAGTCTGTGCTCATATACCTATATAAAAATTATTTATACATATAGTGATCCCGCTACTCTCTGACTTTCGTTCTCTGCCACAGCCATACACATTTATTGACAATGATCTTCCCATTATCCATACAAACACATTGTATATACATATGTATTAAAACAAAACACTGAATTATTTTTACATCTTTCAATATATCAACTAATATATATATATATATATATATATATATATATATATATATATATATACGCGTTAGATATACTTAAATATCTATTTTAAGATGCATGGTTTAAAGTTTATATCTGATTTATGCATGATATGATAATATCCAACCAATATATATATATATATATATATAATATACAAATCAATATATATATCAAAATACAGTACAATATATATAAATTATATTCTTTTAGAAGTACTTTCGACTATACACTTTGTAGTCTTTATCAACTATATAACGTTGAATAATCAAAATGAGACAACCCTTAACAATACCCATAGTTCAATTCAGATTTCCCACAATTCTGTTATCTTAACATTTGATGACTGGCCATTCAGAATGTTAATGAATCGCCAGTCATCAAATGTTAAGATAACAGAATTGTGGGAAATCTGAATTGAACTATGGGTATTGTTAAGGGTTGTCTCGTTTTGATTATTTAACGTTATATAGTTGATAAAGACTACAAAGTGTATAGTCGAAAGTACTTCTAAAAGAATATAATTTATATAAATTGTACTGTATTTTGATATATATATTGATTTGTATATTACATATATTGTGAAACAAATACAGATATCAAACTTTATTTATTACATATATATATATATGATTACTATATTTTACTGTGAAGGTTTAGGTGGTTACTGGTTGGAACTTAATTATATCATTATTCCAGATTAGCTTTAGGCACTATTTCGCTTATTATTTCTAAATAATACATGGGCAATTTAAAAGTATTGCAGTTTGTAATGTTAATTGACTATTTATTAGTCTGCATTATAGTGACATGTTTATTTCATGGTTAAAGTGGAATCCACTCTTTTCTTATTAAATTCCCTGTCCCAGTGCTTAAGATCTGATTGGTTACTAATAGTCACAAGCGCTTGAGAAATTTGCACTCTCTCAATTTAATTAAACTTCATTGTATCAATATTTCATATTCTGTAGTCAAGTTGCAAGCTTTAAGTGTCCATATATATTCAATGGACCATTAGTAAGAATGAATTTCCATTCTTACTATTAAAAGGTGTGAAGGTTGCCTTGACAACAGTCAGAAATATTGATTACTATATTTTACTGTGAATGTTTACGCGTTTACTGGTTGGAACTTATATATATATATATCTGATGTAGATAGGATTAATTAAAAGTGGCAAAGTAGAAAATTTGATACTTGTAAATCAGCATTTATAATTTGATATTGATAAAAATTGGACATATGATAAGTACACGTATAAGAGATTATGATCAAGTGAAATGAATTGATCTGGTATGAATTACATTTTAGAAATCATTATACAGGATTGAGTTGACGTATTAAATGTATCTAGAGGAGATATTGCACAGGAAAAAAGGGAGATGAAGTTGTTTGAGTTTAGTAGATATTTGGATTAAAATGATATGGTAATCTTTAACTTATTAAATAATTAATAAGTATAATTAATATATTTTCTGAAGAGAATGATGTAAAAATTGTGAGTGAAGAAAGTTTGACACTTGTAAATCAAATTATATATACATATACCGTTAATAATATATTATATATGAATTTTAAAGTATAATAGCGGTAAATGATTGCAATAATAATATATAAATTAAGCAGAAGTCCTTTCGATTACGTTGGTTTTTTTTAAATCTACGAGACTTCAGTTGATAATGATTACCACGTAAGTGAAAATATTCCTGCTTAATTTATATATTATCATTTATTGTTATTATAATTTAGAATTTACACATGTATATAATGTAAGGATTGATTAATGTGCTAATCGGAAAAATATACTTCACTACGAAAATAAGTTTTCCAATTCAAACGTCTTTCTTCTTGTGCTTTATTCAGTCGAAAATGATTAAATCAAACCAATGACTAAAAAAAAAAAACTAACTTAAAACTAATAAAGTAAATTTAGCTGAATTCATTTAATGCCAATGACACGCATGAGAATGTAAAATATATCAAATATTTACATGCACATATTTAAAATGTGTGCAAACACTTGCACACATAAAAGATCAGATTAAAAATGTGTCTTTAAATAGTTTAAAAAATTAATTTCGAAGAAATAGTATGCGTGCACATTATAAATTAAAAATTGAATTTTATTTTGAAGGGATTAACTTGGTCAAAAGGGATAAGATTTTAAAGCCAGTTTATTTCAATAATTCAAAAGTTTATGACAAAAAAACTATTTAACCTTATTAATCTTTGATTAATGTTCTTTTTTAAAATTATAGATTTATGTGAAAATCTAAAATAAAAATGTTTAATTTATTCGTAAGTTTTTATTTTTTTAATTTTATATAGAGCTTCTTAGACTAAATTTTATAAAATTTCCAGTCATGTGCTATATAAAACTCACGTGGCACCAACCAAATATAATAAAAGAATTGTCTTTTTGCAAACTATATGTATTTATTAAAAATCACAAGAGTCAAACAAATTATGAAAATATTTTCAATTAGCAAAAGTAAAAATGGAAATCCAGTGAATTTCTTCTATATTCTTACACTTTATTCTACGTTTTTAATGTCTACAATATGAAATTCCTATAACATGGAGGACAATTTATTTTTTTAACTTTTTGGCTATAAGATATAAACATTTTAAAATGGTTCTATACTTTATTTTCTGTTATTTCTGCCTAAATTTAAATCTATTTTGTTTCTGATTTAATGAACTTCATCATAAACTTTTTAACAGACTATTACAAATAAAGTAAAATTAATAATTAGTGAACATGAAAAATAGGTTATTGAATGACAAAAAAATGGTTTAAAAACTTTAAACTTAGGAAAATCCCCTCTAAAAAGTTTGATTATTTTATGAATAATTTCCCAGTTAAATAATATCTTTTACATGTCTATAAAAACATTGGTATTTGAAATCTGGGACGGCCGCTTGATAGCATTGTTTCTGTGCTGGCCACTTGATAGCATTGTTTCTATGCAAAAGCATAGAAATATGCTGTTTATGTGGCCGAATTTATGGCTTCTAAAACAATTCTGTTCATATTAGCCATTAGCAAGCATAGATGGCATTTCATGCCAATATTACAGCCTGCTTATGTGCTTCGTGACACTATGGAAATAGCAAGCACTTCAAAGCTCACTACAGTATGATGTGAGGGAGTATGGAATTTAACTGACCATAACTATTTTAATGTTCATTTGAAATAACAATGTTGTGCCCTACCTGCCATACTATTACATAGTAATAATTATAAGGCCATCGTAGTGCTTCTTTACAGATTTAGAATGTGAAAAAAATTGCAAAAGGGTAGATCCCAGCACCATTTCACATAAGTCATGTGTTGTAGATTGTTTTGTAAATCATAATGTCGGTTATATGATAGTTTGACATACTGTTTGTATTCAGATCCTTTCCGGATCTGGCTAACAGCAGTCCTGTGTGTGTTGTCTTCCAGTGCTACATGCTGAAATGTATAATATAATTAAAAAATTTAATGTAAATAATGTTTCATATCATTTTAAAATTGTAATATTTTAAAATATTACTTTAAAAAAATAGAGTAAAATAAAAAAATAACTTTGTTTCATATCATTTTAAAAATGTAATATTTTAAAATACTATTTTAAAAAAAAATAGCTAAAATAAAAAATGAAGAAAAATTAATTTTGTTTCTAAATTTTTCAATAAAAAAAAAATCGGTCAGTAACGTTATATTTCATTATTTTTGTACAGAAACAATGCCATCAAGTGGCTGTTCCTGGATTTCAGACATTTACCAAAACATTTCCACATAATAATTCAATGTTTTTATTATACAAAGGAAAAAGTAACTCATCTAATGATCTTAAAATTTCCAATGAATTAACAATGATCATCATAAACATTGTTATAAACAATTTTTTTTTTGTTATTTTGTTCTTGCTGATATTAATACTCATATGTAAAAAAATGTTTTTTTTTCTATTTCTTCCAAATAAATAAACAAACAAAAAAATGAAAAAAAGATATATCCCTCCCCCCAAGGGTAAATTTGATTATATTATGTTTTGATAGAGCTCATAGAATTAATCAATCCAATTATTTATTGTGACTTATTTATGAAACAGATTGATTTTTATTTACCAAAGAAATTTCTTTTTACTTTAAACTTTGTAAAAAACATTTAAATTATAAATATGTAATACAAAAAAATCTCAACTTGAATATATGTAACACAACTCAATCATTTAATAGTAAATGCTGTTAAAGTAAATGAAACACACTCCCATTATGCAATCAACAATCTTAGTAGAATTAAGCAAGAGAGTAAAAACACTTTCTTACTATTATCTTATGGTTGAATGCTTAGATCATTTATTATAACACCATTTCCCATTTAAACGATCGAATATACAATTGGATATTATGTACATTCACTTTAAGATTTATAATAACCTTGTCTACTACAATTACTACTTATAAATTAAAATATTTTTGAAGTCAAATAAATTAGCTTCCAAATTTTGAAATGATATACTATGTGAATTGGATGGATATTTATGTTTATTATATCATATAGTTTTTGATAATAAAGTAAGGTAACTCTTAAAATCCCAAGTTAAAAATGTTTATCTTAATATTATTGTAAGCCATGCACCCACATTCTTAGATAATGCTTATAATATTATGCTATCTTTCATACATTTGTAAATATAAGATGCATACATATGTTTAAATAGGTACACCATTAGCATTGCAATAATAGTTAGAATCATTACAATGTTTCCTTGTATAAATTAAACGATATGATTTAGAGTTGGTATTATCATAATACTGTATATTATTTTATTATTATAGTAAGCATTTAGAATATATTTTGTTATTACATGAAGAGTGTATTGTAATACTAAAATATGTGTATCTTTTCCACATTAATGATTATTTGTATTTTTTGTCTATATATAATGTCTGACTTCTTTTTTTTGCATTTCATTGAATTTAATTATTTTAAATTCATTGCCCCACATTAACAAAGTCTTAACTGCTTTTCTTAATAATAATAAACACACACATCTGGTAGTATTATATTTTAGCAAATAAATATAACTTTGGTATTTTCAGGTATTTTAGTAAGTAATATTTGCATTATATCATACATAGATAGATACAACGAAGACGTACAAGATAATGAATGTAAATATGTTTTAATATATATTTCCTGTTGTTTTTGGAAAATATTTTTTTCTAACAGAAGAACTATTTTTAGATTCTTAATTAATATTTTATTAGTAATTAAATATTTACCTATATCTTTATAACTTAGGTTTAAGCTCAGTAATTAAAGATTTGTCTATATCTTTACAACTTAGGATTATCTATATCTTTACTTCTTAGGTTTGAACTCAGATATCGCTTTTAAAAATGTTAGCGAGAGACTTTGCCTTAAATATAACATTCCAACTTACATCTTAAAAGTATAGATTTAATTCTCTCTTTACACTGCAAATCATCATAATCATTATTATTAAGGAATACATTATCGTAATATAGTCAATTTAGCTAACTAAAGCAGAAGGTTAGTATAAATCTTTCTTAGATCAACAGTCACACTTATTAACACAATCTCATAAAGTATATTTCATATTTTTTTTTACTCCTATCATCACAACATGTGATGATAGAAGTAAGAGGGTTTGGTGTGATTTCTATACTGATGAATGATTGTGACATAATAAAATCTAACTCTGAAAGATGCTCTGATAAATAATAAAAAAAAATTGTAATTTAAATTTATGTACACATTTTAAGGTTTAATTTTATAATTGCCATGTTTTAAACAAGTTATTACTACAATAAAATATAATTTATAGTTAAACTTTTTTTAGTAATTTGGACATTATTACATTTCTTTTAATATTAAAAAAAAAGTCTTTAAATTACTAAAGTTTAGCTATAAATAATTATTTTTCCTACGGTTACATGATAATGTGCATCTTCTAATCGTTACTTTCTTAAAACTTTGAGATATGAATATGTTACATAAATGTATATTAGATTATACCAGTAATATAAATAATACAGTATTTTTATGCAATGGAAAAAAATGTGAAATAAAAATTCAGAAAAAAAAATGTCTACAATCATTTGAAAAAACAACAACAACAAACAAACAAACAAAAAAGATAATAGGCTATTGATATTATTTGCCCATAAAATTCATTGAATTGCAACATTATTCTTTAATTAATTGTTAAATAATTAAAAAAATCAATAAGTTTAGCTACTGTAATCCAATTGACTAATATTTTTTTTTTCATATGTCATAGCATGCCGGGACACGAACCCACAACCGTCTGCAACCAACTACTTGCTTGCAAGGCAGCTGCAATGACCTCTCAGCTAACAACCAGTTTGACATTGTGGAGATGTAAATGAAAATAAACTTCAAGTGGCTATGATAATATCAGCATCTAATTTTTCTCAACATTTTTAGAAAGAGAGATTGAAATATAAAAAAATATCACAAAACTCAAAGCTTCATTCTGACTCTATCTTATATTTTAAAAGATGACCACTAACATATATGTTATAAGCATCAAAATTTTTACATTCTCTAGTCTGCACCACATAAATGTGTTAATGATCATTTAATAGGTTAAACATTATCATGGCATTTTTTAGTTCAGATATAAACTTCAAACTTAATTGAAAATGAATATATCTTATTTTCATTAAAAAGCAGTCCACATAATATTTTCAAATCAATATTATCCATCATCACCCCCTTCACCATTTTAAAGCTTCCATCCCAACCCACCTTCTTAAAAGATATAAAGATAGATGAAAAAGGCAAAAGATCTACAAGATGCATTTTTAGATAAAGTAGCACTCTTCAGTAAGCCCAGATTACAATCTCTCATACATGTTTTCACCATTCATTAATATCAATTTACAAGTTTAATCTACAAGTACCAAATTTTTTATACTCATCATACATTTTATAGCATCATCTTTAAATGATGTTGATAAATTCTAAACAATTGAAGAGTGCTGATTCATCCAGAAATGCATCTTAGAAATTATTTGACTTTTTTATATACCTTTATGCATATAGTTTAAGCAGAAATGATAGAATGGGGATTTTAAAGTATATATGCGATGAATGTTAAAAATCCATAAACATATGTTTATATATGTAAGAAATCAAATAATAAATTAAAGCATTTAATAAAGATGCTTCAAATTAAACTTTGAAGATGTACTTTGCCGAAGTCTAAATTTCATGGCAAGTATAATTATTACACTTATTACATGGTTACATACATATAATAACATATCATATCATATATATATATATATATATATATATATATATATATATATATATATATATATATATATATATATATACATGCTACATGTGTGTGTTCTTATTAAGTTCATATTTGAAAAATATCTAAAACTTGGTTGATCATCTATAATTACCAAGGCATTAGACAATTTTATATAAAGAATACTGAGCAAGAATAGACATGTGAGAAGTTTGACCTGTACTAATTGAAAAGTTCTGGTTTGACTCAAAATGCATTTTGGAAGCATTCACCTTTTTATTCATGTGTTTAAAGTATATTTGGTGAGATAAAAAGTTATACATATATTATACAACTATCAGGGAATGTATTAATATATAATTTAGTACTACTGACATGTTTTCTGATATACTTTTTTCAGAATGTAACCATGCTCTCAATAGTGTTAATATAACTAATTTTTATTAACAATTAACATATTGTTTTATTAAATTATGCTTATACTATTTAAAGCTTATCATATTCAATACTATTTTATTATTGCCAAAAAAAAAAAAAAAACTTTTTTAATTCCTGACAATAATCTCTGCAATGTTAAATTTCTTGCTATCCTCCCTTCCTCCACTAACTATAAACATTTCATTTTTTTATAATAGCATACAAATTTTTTTATGTTTATTGTTAATTACTTTCTGTTCTCAATTATTATCCTTTACTAATTATCATCTATATTTAAAGATGTAGAAAAACAATTGTGGAAAGCAAAAGAAAAGAAAGCTAAATTGTTTAATTATGCACTGAGAACTAACTACACCTTCTAATATAGAGAACTTAATTATTTACACAAGATTTTTTATTTATAAAAAAATATTTTTGCGTTATTATTATTTTTTCAATGATATCTGTGTAATTATATGTTTCCAAAAGTAATCCCATTAATTAAAATTGTGCACATATTAAAGTAATCGTATAATATTCTCATTAAAGTTTTTCCATATTTGGAGAGAACTGTAATCCTTGTGATTAGTAATGGAATTTGAAATTATTTTTTGCAAGCTGAGTTGCCAGCTTTTTGAAACAAAAGTTCATTGGCTGTACAAAAGCTAAAGAAATTGGCATTTATTATCATGTAGTAACATTATATTGTTTTTATTTTAAATTATGAATATGCAAATTATATTGATAATTTTTTAAAAATTATTCATCCCAATTGTAAGACCACAGACAAAAGTCTTTCTTAGTTTTAACCTTTTGTTTACTTAACTAATAGTCTACAATCTTTTCCACAATTTTCTGGATTGGTCTTTTCCCAGAAAAACTGATATCCGATTAGTTTTTCTTCTTCCCATAAACATAAGCAAAAACTAATCTGATATTAGTCTTTATATGAAAAGAACAATCCAGAAAATTGCGGCAAAAATAATAGACAATTACTTAAGTAAACAAAAGATTTAAACTAGGGGAGACTTTCATCTCTGTCTTGCTATAATAATATTAACATTATAATTGGTAGAATAATTCTAAAAAAATTAACAGTGATTTTTAATGTGTTATAAAATTGATAAAAAATATATATTCATGATTTGAAAAGAAACCATATCATGTTACTGATGGGTAGGAAAAAAGAAATGTGTTAAGAAACGCAATCTCATTTGCTTACCATCTCTTATCTTTTTCTTTTTTTTCATAATAGAAGTATCCTGGTTTT
Organism: Epiperipatus broadwayi; assembly: GCA_028023455.1. Taxonomy (NCBI): domain Eukaryota; kingdom Metazoa; phylum Onychophora; class Udeonychophora; order Euonychophora; family Peripatidae; genus Epiperipatus; species Epiperipatus broadwayi. The sequence continues at coordinate 91,216 of JAQFVV010001083.1, read as the reverse complement.
ATTTGATTGCATATATAAACTCTGAAATTACGCAATCTTGTTTACAAAAACATCCTCTGGGAATAATTAAATGTTTTTTAAACACTTTGAGGTCTACATTAATTAGAAAGATACAAACTTTTTTTCCTTAAATATTTCTATATATATATTGTGTGCATAAGTAGAACTAGCTGTGAATTTATTTACATGTGACTAATATTACACGCACACCCATTAAGCCATTAGTTTTTTTAATAACATGTGATTTACAATGATGTGTGACATTCGACAATAATTTATATCTAAAAAATATAGCATCTCCGAAATGAGTATTGCTGTAGTAAAAATAATTTCTAGCTGGTAATTAAAAATAAAATAAAAAAGCATGTATTTTATTAACAAATATAATAAAAGTAAAGCGTTTTATTTTTTGTATTTTAGCACATACTATTAACGAATTTATCTCTCAGATACATATAACTTGGATTGTATTTTTTTTTTTTTTTTTTTATAGTTGTTCTTTACATTTTTATAATTTTTTGTTTAATATTTTCTAGATGGTAATTGAAAATAAAGAAAAAAATCATATATTTTATATTCTATAAAAATAATAAAGGCAAATTAGCAGAGTTTTAATTTTTTCTCGGATACATGTGATCTGATCTCCAGAGCAATTTTTTGACCGCAACCTCGGAAGGCTAATAGGTATCATTTGTTTTTGTCTGTAATACATATTGATAAGTGATCTTTTTCATAAAACCTTAGACTCATGCCTTTGTTTTTTTTAAATAAATTTATTGATTTATTTGTTTTATATTATATATGAAATATATGCTTTAGTATTGTTCTTTCTTTCCTTTGCCAGAATTTTGTGATTTTTTCCACCCATTCCCTTCTTTACAATAGATCCTGGGTGAGTTGCTAGTCTGCATGTGTCTTGGCTTCATAGGTTTTCATCGGTCTTTTCTTCTTGTTTGTCTCAACTATTATAGAGATAGTGGATATTGTTGAAATGTAATCATCATGTTGACTTTGAGTCTTCTTGCTAAAACTTTTTGTGAAATGCATTGATGCAGAACCTTTGGAAACTCCTTGATTGATGTAGAAAATTGCTTTTCCCACTTATTCACTAAGATATAGCAACACTCTAAGGATATTATTGAAATCTACAGCACCTGCGTTCATAAATATTATACAGGCAATCATCAGAAACTACACCATAAATAACAAACCTCCATCAACATTAATTAAAAAAATGGAAATAATTATCAAATTACTTAAAGCCATACCAAACAATTCAACCTCGATAAATACCATTATGGATCTCAAACAGCAATATTATTATAATACTATAAGCAGACCACTCTAGCTGAATACTTATCATATGCATTTTTTCCCCCAATAAGTTTATGTCACATCCATCTCTTGAACAATTTAAAAAGCACTTCTTTCAACAAAGTGAAGCATTGAATTCGAACAACCAGAAGATTTCATATATGCAGAATCATGCAAGAAAGACCTATTAGATTAAATCTGTGGTTAACATATTTTAAAAACTTGGCTCCTTGTATTTGTTTTTTGGGGGAGGGGGTTCTCCAAAGTTTACTGCACATGCAGGCATATGAATCATGGAATAGTTCAAAATAATATATGCCAAAAAATTAACAGTATTAAACACATATACCAATACTTTTAAATATGGCGATCATTATAAATTTTACTGCGGCAAGTACAAGTTCGAACTCAATCTTAAACTATATATATATATATCAGACACTGGAAAATAAAGTTCTGGATCGATTTCAGTTCTGGCACTTTTTTTTATAATATAAATGCCATCCGATTATTAATTTATTTTTAATGTAATCTACGTAATTTTCATAATTTTATCTTTAACAGGACTATTTTTTCCTCGTTACACAATGAATATTTTTTTTTTATACCGTCAAATTTTAAACGTCTATTTTATCGTGATATTGTGCATACAGTAAATATATTATATTTTATGTTCTAAATGTATAATTGTCATAAAATAAGTTTTATTACTAAAAAACAAACGTTTTTCAAAAATATTAAACATAAGCTCACCCACCGACTGCATTTGTAATCACTCCAAAATTTTGTTAACAATTTACTCGACAAATTCTTACAAGTTTTTAAACATATTTTCTTTTATTCCATTAAAATTCTTGAAAAATAGACGCACCTGTAGATAAACAATCTTTAGAATTACATTTGTAGTTAATTGTCTCTTCTCAGTTTTATTAACTAAAGTCACCGTTATTACGACCTTTTAGGTTCCAATTAGAAGGCGAGTGTTAACATTCAATTGCAACCCTGAAAATTGAGGCAAGAAAATAGCTAGAAAATGAAATCGTAATAATTTCTTACTTTTAACTTTTATATAAAATTCAAAACATTCAAAGTACCTTTTATTACTTTTATTATTTTAATAACAATGTATATATATATATTCTAACCAAATAAGGAGAGGAGGGATGGTGGTTAAAGATAAATGATTTTACTAATATTAATACTAGGTTAATGGGAAAGATTGTAATGTTAATACCATTCCCTAGAGTTTGGAACCATTTTCTAACCTTTAAAAAGAAGAGGGATATTTATATTAATATGAAGCTAACAATATATACGGTTATGAATGTATGTGAGACTCCTAATAGTATGAAAACTAATAATACATTCGGCTACTCAGTGGTCTGTTAGTTATCTTTTACTTTTTACTACAGAGACATGCATTAAAATAAAAGGAAATCTCTAAGCAATAATAAATGCATTACTCATAAAGTAGATAAATAAACTAGAAAGAGAAAAAACTTCACTCATTCCTATGCAACACTTTTAAAACAGACATTTGCCTCCATACATTTTCTGAGCAATAAATATTTTAGACTTAAAGTAAAATATTCTAATATAATCTTTATGTCTTCTCTTTAATATCCTATGTAGCAAATATTTATCACCAAATAATTATTTATTGACATAATCAGATCTACTCAACTCTTGTAGAGTGAAAGGTATGTACTTTTCTAATGATACAATAAATAATAATGAATTTCTGATGCCACCACCATAATTATAATACAGACAAATGGATTAATAATTAATGAAATAATAAATAATGATCTCTGGCTTATTTTTGTTAACGTTGGAAACTATATTGTTGTATTGTGTTGCTAAATAAATGACTGGCATCCTAGCAGACTATAGGAAACACACACTTCTCTTATAAGCTAATGTATTCTAATATACAATAATAATAATAATAATAATAATAATAATAATAATAATAATAATAATAATAATAATAATAATAATAATAATAATAATAATAATAATAATAATAATAATAATAATAATAATAATAATAATAATAATAATAATAATAATAATATATTTACATAAAGAAGTGTTTAATCTGCTTAACAATTACATAAAAGAAAATATATAAAATTTAGAAAAATTACAGTCTTTTACTCAGGATGTCACTCGAAATAATAGAAAGAAAGAGTATCTTTTATATCTTTCTACTAGCCGTCAACAATACAATTAAAATAATTAAGTTTAATTATGGTACTTTTTATTAATAAGATAAATAAAATAATGTGCAGTCTGAATAATGGATTAAGTAATCCCAAGCAAGATTAAATAAATATTCATTTTTTAAAATTACATTCCCAGCTTTGGAATTGAAACATTTATGGAAATCTAAAATATATGTTACTGTTTATATAAATTTTCATCATCTATCTTAATTTCCGTGACCCTCTTAATAAGCTTTAATTTTTCAAGTACAATTTTGTTCACTTCTCTTTGGTAAATACAGTTATTGCAGGAGGAGACATCTTTAGATTTTGAACTTTTACAGAGACACCATCAGCTTGATGTCTTAAACATAAACATTTTTATATTTTTATCATAGGCTTTAAGAATTTTCATGTTGCCATTCTGTTTAGTTCTATATATCAATAAAATAATACATCAATAGGTGCCTACTTTTCTGTATAACATACTATCAAAAATAAAGTCCTAATACAACATGCATTTCCAATATGTTGTAGAGTTTTAGTACATAATACAAACAATAAAACAGTTTGTAAATAGCTGATTGCAGGGCAAATGCAGTTTCAGCAGTCTCTTATAGAATAGCAATGAAAAAGTCCATCATGCTTTCTATTTGATTAGTGATGAAATTTTACATAACTTGTTCACTTTTTACATAAAATCCCCAGATTCTGTAATATTAAATGGATTATTTATTGACTGGATAACTGGAAGAAAAATTCTGAGTCTGATTGAAAATAAAAAAAGTTTAAGTTTTACACACTTCAGACTGAAAACCACCATAGACATTTCAAATGGATGTTGCAGGAACAGAAAGGTGTTAATTTTAGTAAATTGATTATACCAATATAAAAATAATTAAATATGAAAGAATCACAGGAAATCTCAGTAATGAAAGTGACTGAACTGGGTCATGATCCATATACCTTCATTTCCAGAGTCTGCTAATTTACCGTAGTGCTTAACCATCTATGGTATTGTGACAATATCATTCTTTGAATAAATGTTATAATTCTTAATTTTCAGTCAGTCTACCATTTGTCAATCTCTAGAAAAATGGAGAATATGTTGCACATAAAATGGTTTATTTATTTTATATATTTGATGTAAGGTAAGGCTATAAATGGATCTCTCATTTTAAGACATTGTTTCTCTCATTTTAAGACATTGTTTCAATGTTAGACCCCTCCGTCTATTTCTTTTATCAAAAAAATCATTTATTTTGTTAATTTATTTTTATTATAATTGCTGAATATTTATAAAAGTTATCATATCATATTTTTTTTGCTATCTACTATGCATAAACCTTTGTAAAGTTTAATAAAGTTATGGTTGAAAAATTATTATTATTATTATTATTATTATTATTATTATTATCTGTTTTACAGAATTATACAATGCGTATCATTTTTGGTAGATCACGTGCCACATCTGTTAAAGATATTTATGCCACTTTTAATATACTAGATGTTTTCCATTTGTATAAATATAGAGTGATTCTTGATATTTATTGTAGGAAACTTCATTTGGATACTAAATCTTCTGTTGTAAATACTTGTTTATCTACTAAATATCAGCTAGCTTTACCTAATTTTCTTAAAACATCCAGTAGGAAGCAATTTAGTTATAATGGTCCTAAATTATTTAATATGTATTTATAGAGATTGTTCTGTGAATTTAATGAACACTATCTTATTTGATTTTTAAACAGCATTTATGGCACTGGTTATATTATGCTAAGCATTAGTTTTATTTTATTTTATTTTTTGCTTATATTGTATGTTATGTTGTAATTATTTACTACTGTGATTGAATTGCCAAATGCAATATCTGTGTGATTTTAATATTTTATGTTATATTTATACTTTTTTTTTTTTGTATTTTATTAGTGTTTTTAGTTGTTACATTTAAATTCCTCACACAAGATTTTTCTTGTATGGAATTTATCTCACTGTATTATACATTTATTGTTTGCTTCATAATGAATAAATAAATAAATTATTATTATTATTATTATTATTATTATTATTATTATTATTATTATTATTATTATTATTATTATTATTATTATTATTATTATTATTATTATTATTATTATTATTATTATCATCATCATCATCATAATCATTATGTTTCAAAAAGTAACTTTATTGAGACTCAAAAAGGGTTACATAAGTTTCATTTGAAAACATGAAGTCTTAAATACAAATTGATTCATAATACTACATATGTAATAAAGGTTTACAATCTTGATGATTTACAGTAATTGAAAAAAAAAATATAACAAAATACATATCAAATTAGATTTACATAGGATTTTTAAATGTGATATTGAGGAAAGTACATGGGAACATATGATTGTATGTGAAAAAATATGAAAAAAGTTGGTGTTATATTTACATATGGTCCCATAAAAATTGAGCTCATTTGCTGAGAGGACCATAGTTTTCATAACTAAATCTTATGATTCATTTTTTATATAGTTTCCATGTGAAAAAAAATTGAAAAATATTAGTCAGTATAAATTGAAAAGTGGAAAAATACTTATTCAGCACAAATTGCATGTTAGGAGAATGGAAAAATACTAATCAGTATGAATTGTATCTTGGAAAAATGGAAAAATACAAGTTAGCATGAATTGCATCTTGTGAAATTGGAAAAATTCTAGTTCATCATGAATTCTATATTGGAAAAATGGAAAAATAGTCAACCAGAATTGAATCTCAGAAAAATGGAAAAATACTAATCATCATAAATTGAATCTTGGGAAAATGGAAAAATACTAGTTCAGCATGAATTCCATATTGGAAAAATGGAAAAATACTAGACTTCATGAATTGCATCTTGGGAAAATGGAAAAAATACTTGTTCAGAATGAATTGCATTTTGGAAAAATGATAAAATAGTAGTCAGCCAGAATTGAATCTTGGGGAAAATGGGAAAAAACATTAGTTATCATGAATTACATCTTTGGAAAATGGAAAAATAATAGTCTGCATAAATTGCATCTTGGAAAAATATTAGTTCAGCATGAATTTCATATTGGAAAAATGGAAAAATAGTGAGCCATAATTGAATCTTGGGAAAATGGAAAAATAGTAGTTCAGCATGAATTGTATCTTGGGAAAATGGAACAATAGTAGTCAGCCAGAATTGAATCTTGGGAAAATGGAAAAAGACTAGTCATTATAAATTGCATATTTCAAAAATAAAAAAATCAGTTCAGCATGAATTGCATCTTGGGAAAATCAAAAAAAATATTAGTCTGCATAAATTGCATCTTGGGAAAGTGCAAAAATTTTAGTTATTATGAATTGCATATTGAGAAAATGAAAAAACACTAGTTCAACATGAAGTGCATTTTGGGAAAATGGAAAAATACTAGTTCAGCATGAATTGCATATTAGTAAAAATATTAATAAGCAGAAATTGGATCTTGGGAAAGTGGAAAAATACTAGTTCAGCATGATTTGCATCTTGGGAAAATGGAAAAATACTAGTTCAGCATGAATTCCATATTGGAAAAATGGAAAATACTAGTCAACATAAATTGGTTCTTGGAGGAAAATGAAAATAATATTAATTCAGAATGAATTGCACCTTGGGAAAGTGGAAAAATACTAGTTAGCATGAATTGCATATTGATAAAAATACTAAAAGCAGAAATTGCATCTTGAAAAAAATGGAAAAATACTAGTCAGCATGAAATGCATCTTGGGAAAATGGAAAAAACCAGTTCAGTATGAATTGCACCTTGATAAAATTGAAAAATACTAGACAACATGAATTGCATTTTGAAAAAATGAAAAAATCTAGTTCAGCATGAATTGTAATTTGGGAAATGGAAAAATAATAGCATGAATAACATCTTGGTAAAATAGAAAAAAACTATTCAGCATGAATTGCTTTTTATCAGGTTTAGATTTTTAGTCTTTTTAAAGTGAAACATTGAAGCTTGTTACTTTGACCATGAACAAGTAAACTGCTTGCTCCAGAATTATTATGAAGACATCTGCTCATGTGATATCTCTGTTGCCATATTGTTTTTAAAATTTTGTTTAATAATTTGATTTTTGTTAAAATTTTGAATGAAAATTATCACAGAACATTGAAAAAAGGTGTGAATTAATTCTGAATTGAACAAAGTGTGTACAGGAAAGTTTTTTACCTTTCCATCTTTAAGTTTTTAGTAATTTCTAAATATAAAACTTTGGAGCTTGTTATCTTGACTCTGAACAGGTACATCATTTGTTGCTTAACTTCTTCATCTTCTTCTTATTATTATTAGTAGTAGTAGCAGTAGCAGTAGCAGTAGCAACAGCAGCAGCAGCAGTAGTAGTAGTTGTAGTAGTATCATCATCATAATCATCATCATTATTATTATTATTATTATTATTATTATTATTAAGTAAAAGAATAAAAACAATAATTATATAAATTTTTACAATTCTTTACATGTAAGTTTTAAGTTATGGATCTTCATATTTATATTTTCTATAAGCGAGTTCCATAACTCACATGAAAACAAATAAATACTTGAAATTTCTTCCATCACTTTGTCTGAGAGATTTCTGATGCAGTTGTAAAGTATTTCTTTCAATCATTATAAAGATTTTTTAAAGAACGATGGTTTTATTATCAAAAATTATTTTACACTTTATTGTTCGTATTGTTTTAAGGGCATGCAACAAAACCATTGAATTATGTAGATTAAATGCTTTGTTATTTCTTATTTACGTCTTAAATTTCATGAAATACTTTTAATCTTAAAAATTTAAATATTACACATTCTTCAGATATGTAAAAAAAGTTCTCTTCTTTTGTCTTCAAATTATACATAAGAGTTATAAACTCATATTTAACCTACTATTTAAATAAACCATTGTAAAAAGGAAGCTATTTAATAATTTAAAATTGAATTTGATGTAAGATTGTGGAGCATGTATTTTGCGAGGACTTTTCAAAATCTTAATAATTGACACTGCTGTCCAAAGCTACTGAACATTTCTTCTTAGTTTTTTAAATCGCTATATTTAATATAAACCAAGCTACGTATGTTTAATTCATCCTGCAAGTATCTAGATACAATAAATAAGTCACCCTAAAAGCATCTGTATTCTTATGAATTAATTTATCATCTGATGATGGTGGACTAAGAAATTTGTTTTGTATTATATTAATATGTTTGTGGTTTTATAAATGAAACATATAATCTTAAATGAAAATGAAGTCTCATTGATTAATTGGAAAATGTAATATTGAAATTGGAAATAAGTGGGAAGATTTTCTCCAAATATAGTTCTTTGCTATCTGAATTAATTTCTTTAATGTTATATTGAAAGACTCGTCAATGTTTTATAATAACCTAGAGCTCTCATAGCAATGACATTAAATATTCTTGCTAGTAATTTCGTAAAATTTTACCCATAAAGATGATTAAGTTTCTTAAATAATCATATCAATTAATATTTTTTTTAAGTATTTATTCATGGCTATTTTTGACATATAAAGTGGGATTCCTACAAACACTGATGGAGTTTTCTGGTATTCAAATGGTATCTTTTTACTTATTGCCAGTTGCCAAGTTGCATATTTTAATGATGATATACAAGATCCTGTTTTTCTCTACAAAATTATCTGGATATCAGTAATAGTATAAATGATATAGTTATTCTTAAAAAAATTTATTAATACTTCATCAATAAAAGCTACTGCAGTGATCTTTATACCCAAATGAAAAAGATAATAACATGATACTTGATTTTCAATATCTTTCACCATCTTATCTATGTATATTACAAAGAGCAGTGCAGCTAGAAGTGATCATTGTGGTATTCATCTTTCTGGAATAAAAATGTCTGGATATCTAATATAATATTTTATTGAAATTTTACTGTTTTAATACAGTTTTCTACTGCCAGAATCAAATTATTTCTATTCTGGTAAGAATTGCTTTAGCACTTCAAATAGATATATACAATTTACTAGATCAAAAGCTGATTTAAAATCAAATTTTATTGTAAAATATTCCATCAATTTTAATTCTCTGATATACTTAATTGCTTCTTAAATTTTCAAAGCTACATTCACTACTCTTCTCTTTTTTATAGCATCATGTGCAGATAATATATTATTTATCAGCTGATGTAAACTTTTCTATAATGTTATGCTTAATAATTTAAAATTGCTATCTTCATTTGATATGTCTTAAATCTTCTGTGATCGGTTTCTGTTTAACTGTTTCTTTTATTACATTAAACAATACTCTTATTAATTGTGTTAAAATCAATTTTTTCATAATATATCTGATTATAAAACTTCTACATTGCTGGCATTGAGATATAATCTTGATGTTTATAAAAAGATAATGGGATTACAGCACTTATTATTCTCTTTTTAAATTTATTTTTTGGTTATATATTCTTTATACTTCTGCAACTTAATAACACTTTCATATGTTTTTTAATTTCATCCTAATCCCAAAAATTATTTTCAACATTCTTCAAAATATATTCATCAATATGAAAACTTGATATCAGCTTAGTTTCATCTTTTAACATTGCAGAAATACTTTTTATATGAGGCATACAAATTTTGACATAGTTAATCTTTGGTTTTGATGGCAATTGTCAATCATGAGGTAGATGTTTCATTTTTCTTGTTCCAGCTAAATTTGGTAATATAATTTATCATATTCCTCTTGTAAATTATTAATTAATTCACAACTGTCTTTAAAATAGATAATAATTGGAGCATTTTCTGTATATCAAAAACACCCGTTTCATTTGATTCTATGACAGTGTCTTTGTCTCTTTTTTGCACAATTCACTTAGCTCATTTTTTATTTTATATCATATTATACAAAGTTGTAGATTTGAATTTCTTGCATAATAATTATTGTAACTAAAATATTAGATAATCGATCTATTGCAAATGTAATGCCATCTGTTATATTTTTTCTTATGAAATATTTGTAAATGTTGCTATCTTCTTCATAGTCATCAATTACTAATTATATACTGTAACGATATATAAATATGCCATTACATTAATTTAAAATAAAAACTAAGTTCGCAAATAAAAATAAATTTATTAAAAATCTAAAAGCTGAAAAAAACAATTAAAGAGTTGTTAAACGTATATATTCGCACAAATGCAAAACTTTAAAAATATTTTTTTTTAATAAATAAAAGTATTTGAACGTACTTTGTTATAAAAAAGTACAAGATTTAAAGATAAAATATTTTTGTAAATGGAAATGATTGTTTTATAAATTAATTGAAAAGCAAGCTAACCCTTGGGCTCTTATATATATTAAAAAGTCAGAGGATAAGATAGATAAGATAATAAAAAGAATTAACTTGACCAATGGAAGCACCAAGCCTTAGCCTGGACCCAAATAAAAATGATGGATTACTGAAGTTTTGTTGGTTGAATCTGTGTGGATACTATAAAAAGAGAAATATTGAGTTCCAGACAGTTCCAACTTGAGTTTGTGAGAAGAACGATAAGATGCACTTGTCATTCTGTCTCACTTATTTTAAAAATGAAATGACTGTGATACTAGAATGGAACCAGCTAAGGCTACCTCCAAAATATCAGACCGGTCTTCCATGAAAGGCTTTGTGGGAATTGACAACAAGAACTGTGAGCTCTTCTACTGTAAGCTTTAAATGGAAAGATTTTACTACAAGTAATTAAGAACTTTAAAGATTTGATCAGTTAATCTAAATTTTAAAAAAAGGAACTTTTCTCTGACTTATGTTTCAAATTAATTATAAATATTTAATTTTTACATATTTGTTTGCTAAAAAAAATCATTTCCATTTTTTTTTAAATATTTTTTTTTATTTGTATTAATATTTATCGTTTAAATTATTAAATGCATTAAATTTCAGTTGGGCATAGATGCTTGCATGGATTCGTTCACATTTAATTATGTTTTTATTTTCATATATGATTAAAATATATAGACATTCGGTAAATAATATCTTACAGCGAATATCTAAAATGTATTTATTCAGATGTCTTTTTAGTTATTGGTGTCAATGCAGCATCTTATGATGAATGCCATATGGGTTTCTTGTGAAATTCCTCTGCAATTGCATCAATGACTTTATATTTTGATCATTTATGTTTATTTTGAGATGTTTTTGAGCGTGTAATCCATGTAGTCGATCTATGCTCAACATTAAAAAACAAACTTTAATAAATCCATCTGTTCGAATTTATATAAATGTTAAATTTAAGTCGAGCATGAATGGCTGTATAGATTTGTGAAGTTATATGAATTAATTAGGGAAGGGTAATCTTAGGTTATTTGTTTTGTAGTTAAATTAGGTCAATGGATTGGATATATTGGTGTAATTAGTAGATGTAGTATGAGATTCACTATGGGCAGGATCGTTTTATATGCTGCACAACACCTTGTTGACTATGGAAGGGATGGTAAGATGGAAGACACAGTTCCTTCCTATGGAGTTTTTTTTATTGTTCTTCTTATCAGATAGACATAGTATTCCTATCTGAATGAGAGTCAATGTCTTCTAACTATACTGTTCAGATGTACATTTCTGACAGTATAATATTTTTTGTGCTGTTGTATTTTCATGCTACATTGAATACATCAGTGTATCAGATGGATTGATGCCAGTTTAACTGTGAACTTTTGGCCTAAGGTTAAATAAGGGACAGAATATTTTCTTTTCAAATGCAAATCTATGTAGTTTATTCATACTCGACAATCTTAAAATAAATATAAAATTCATTTGTGTTGATGATTTAAAATTTTAAAATAATAAGTTAAATTAAAAGAATATTAAAATCTAAAATAATAAATGTTATTCGTCAAATTTAAAATGATTATATATGTGCATAAATAAATATTATTTGTGTGTTAATTTCTGGCAGTAGCTTTTATTTTTTTATATATATTTAAGATACAAATTAAACAAGTTATTTATTATCTCTGTGTCTCCATGAGCTAGTGTCAATGGGCTAATGGTCTAAATATAAAAGTGGGATTTTAACTTACGTATCTGCCTACTATATAAATTTTTCTAGGGCGCCCTTGTAGTGCAGATGCGGTAAGATCGATCATCACTTTCTTTTGGATCGTTATAATACTTAAATGGTCAGTAAATCCAATCACTGACATATTTATTACTGAAATACAAAAATCAATGAATGATAAGAATTTATTATTAAAAAATAGGTGTGCATTAGCTGGAAATTTATTTTGGAATGTTAATTCCATTTTTATAATACTCACACATATATATCCAAAATATTACATGACTTTTTCCAAATATGGATTAATTATACATTTTTGGGTATATATGGTGCTTTATAGCTTTATATATATATATATTTGTGCAAAAGAAATAAATAACTGGCAAAAAAAAAGTAAGCTACTTAAACACTACATATAAGTCTTTTTTTTTTTTAAAAAATATTGTTTTCAGTTTTTTCCCCAGTAATAAAAACAAACTGAAAATCATTTATTTTAATAATAATAATAATAATAATAATAATAATAATAATAATAATAATAATAATAATAATAATAATAATAATAATAATAATAATAATAATAATAATAATAATAATAATAATAATAATAATAATAATAATAATAATAATAATAATAATAATAATAATAATAATAATAATAATAATAATAATAATAATAATAATAATAATAATAATAATAATAATAATAATAATAATAATAATAATAATAATAATAATAATAATAACTTATTCAGTTTTTTATCAGCACCAGTGCACAAGTCACCATGAGTGCATTCCGGACAATCCCACCATCGTATGTAGAGAGAGACATGACCTCAAAAGAAAGATCAAAGAGGCTTTATTTATCTCTCGCGACAGCGATGCCATAAACAGGAAGGACACATGTTTTTCTCTATCAAAAAGATGGAATTAGCATATTTGCATAAATTTAAATGTAAGCAAGCTATGATTATGAAGGCAAGATCCTTTGAAAGCGCTCAGCTGTTTTGATATTTTTAGTTAGCTATTTGTATTTGTATTAATAGCTTTTGGGAGCAGTTGCGCCGCACACGCACTTGTGCTTGAATAATAATAATAATAATAATAATAATAATAATAATAATAATAATAATAATAATAATAATAATAATAATAATAATAATAATAATAATAATAATAATAATAATAATAATAATAATAATAATAATAATAATAATAATAATAATAATAATAATAATAATAATAATAAAAATATAACTCAGCAGTTGTTCAATCGACAACCCAGATAAAAAGTTTCAGTTCTGTTTCCTTAAAAGTCACTTAAAGCTTTCATTTGACAATATAAAATTCTTATCTCTTATTATAAAATTTTGTCTTCAATTGATTCATATCTCATTTATTATTTTTGTTTAAATTTGGCATTCAAAATTTATAAAATAAGTAATTTGTCTAATGATAATTTGATGATTAATATGGCGACTGAGCTGTCACATGACCAGGTGGCTGGCATCAATTTCATTAACACTGAATTCCAAAGTTCAAAGTTAATACAAATAGATGCTAATGATCCTAAAAATAATACTCAACCGATCTGTAGCAAAAGTAATAATAATCCAATAATTATAAATGACAAAAGTAATATGTCAATCACTTCTAAATTCACTAACAATTTCCAAAGATCAAAGATAATACAAACATATGCTAATGTTACTAAAATTAATCCTCAATTGCTCATTAGAAAAACTAATAATCCAATAGATATTAATAACAAAAGTAACAATGTATCAACTATTGCCAAGTCAGCTCCAAGATATAGAAAAACCACCCCTAGTGACATCAGGAGAACTGGATTTCAATATTCAAGAAACACAATGCTCCCCCTCTACAGTTTGGAACACATATGCTCTTATAATAACAAATGAAAGGTTCAATAATTTGATCCCAATAGGATTATTTGCAACTTTAAAAGATTTTTTTCCTATTAGGTCTATAATTCTATCTGCCACAGACATAAACCTTTCTCTATATAAATTTCCTAGGCAATTACTATTTGGTGCAATATCCTTGCATGGGCTGTGGGATACCATTGCAAATATTGCTGACCATTCAAATTCCAGGTATTTGATAATTGAGTTCTTTTAGATAACACAGAGAGACTGATTTCAAACACTTGGAAACTTTGCCTTAATTATGGTGGATCCAAATTGCCACAACTATATCACAGGCATACTCAAAAATACCTACTTGGAATACAACCATCAAAATTTCCAGGTTATGATGCAACCATTTGGCAAAGTTATGGCTTTTCACCCCATATATTTAAAAGATACCCCTATTACTGCATCATAATATTGATCCAAGCATAATTCCAACAGAAATCCTTGCTCAAGAAGCTACCTTATATCTATATATCAGAGGATTAACATCCCAGCGCTACTCTTATCATGAGCAGGCCATTTAGCAATGAAATGTATTAATCTCCAAACTTCACTTTCCGCAAAAGCAACTGATCACCTAAATTTCCAAGTCAACAAAGAACAGTCAATAGCAAATCTTTCCATGATTACATCCATAAATAAACAAGAGTCTATCCATGGATGCACTACCTATCCTATATACTCATCCATGCTTAACCTTACTCCACCACCTACTGATTTGACACTCCATGATAGTGATAATTGTTCCAACTTAATTGATGTACAAAACAACCACTGACTCAGATAATATTGTTTCCAAACCTTCTCCCAATGCAACAATTGAAGCCAACACTGTCTCAAATAAGGTTAATACTGCCACAGAAGCTCTTATTTATAATTATACACATGAAAATGATCAAACTATTAATAATAAAACCTCAACAAATATCATGGAGATAATTTCACCATGTTTACCACCTATACCAGACATCTCCCTTCCCCCAACATTTCTAATGAAACAAAAAGAAAGCCTGAATGCCCCTCCAAAAAGACTCGGAAACTTAAAAAACCAAAAACAAATGTGCTTGACCTATTGATGCTGGACATGAACTCTGTAAACTGAATGCACATTACTTGACTCCATAGATCAATCTACATCTACCTCCCATAAACAACAAATACACTCAACCATGACCAGTATCTGTTAACTATAATACCAGTGAAAAGTTTTAAAGTCCAAAGCAGCAATAGTCCATTTCTTTACAACCAAGTTAAAGAGCTATAGTTTTTCATGCTCCAAAAATAATCAAAACCTAAGCCTGACCATAAAATAATATAAAGACAAATCTAGCACACATGAGGACCTCTCAGACAATTACCACACTACCATGGAAAGTGTCAGACCCTTGCCTATGTTACTCAGGAAACCCAGTCACATAAAAATAAACCTGGTTTGCATCTGTAGACACAGCAGTCCAGAGCTTGTAAAATTTATGTAATCTTGGGTAGATCAATAAAAAAACTTATATATGTAAACCTACAACTACAGATTCCCAATGTAAACACAGCAATCTAAGCTATGTAAAACTCATGTAACTTTCTAAGACAAATACAGTTTATCATTGAAACATAATAATAATAATAATAATAATAATAATAATAATAATAATAATAATAATAATAATAATAATAATAATAATAACAACAACAACAATAATAATAACAATAACAACAACAATAATAATAATGATGATAATAATAACAATAATAATGATAATGATGATGATGGTGAGATATTATATAGCAAGCTGAAAATATTTTCATTATTTTGATGAGCTTAAAAAGACCAGGGTTTAAATAAATATATACAAAAAATATATTTTTAATTTCGTTATTTCTAACAACTGTTTTTTTCTTTCAATTTAATAGCAATAATAATAATAGTCTTTTTTTTTTTGTAATTTTTTTAATAAAAGTCATTTTAAAATCAAGATTGTTGAATATTATAAATAATATAACCTTTTTTTATTTTTTATAAAAGTCTCTTGTCAGTCAACAACCATAGTAGAAGATTATTTACTTCAACTGCATATATATTTTTTCCTATTTACTGTTTTTTATGTTGTTGTTGTTACGCAATTATGGGGTGCTGTCAAAGAAAAAAAAATTTTTTAGATAATAAAATATCCTGCTCTAAAAATAAATATTTTTAATTTAAAAAATAAATATTAATAATCAACAGGCATTGTGCTATTAATATATGATACTTTTTTTTTTTCAAGAGGCTTGGAATTTTCTAACAACTGTTTTTTTTCTTCTCAATTTTAAGTTAAAAATAAAATTCATCTTAAAATCAAGATTAAACATTACAAAAAATATCATAGAAATTTTATGCACGAAAAATTTGCTTTTTTTAAATAATATTTATGAAAAAGTACTTCAGCAGGAATGAAAAGCAATCTTTAAAAAAATATTTCCAAATATATTGCTGGAATACAAAAATTGACAAAATGAGCATATATTAAACAATGCAAAACAAGTTTTTGCTTCATTAATAATTGCCTGATGAATCTAAAAGTTTTAAAAATAAAATTCATTAAATAAAACAAACGGAAAATTAAATTCTAAGCAGTCCCTATTCACGAGATAATCTGGTTTTTCAAAAGAAACCTATGGCCATCTGCCTGTTCAATTACATTTTATTTTTCTGATAGAAGAGTTTTACTTTAAAATATCTATATTTATCTTAAATATCAAAAATTCTTTGCCTACAAGTACTATCCTCAGATCAAATCTTGAATAGTTTATAACAAAATAGCTTTGAATAATTTAAGCACCTATGTTTAGAAACAAAGTTGAAAAGTTTTCATTTATTACTATTGTTATGACCTTTTATCAACTTTAGATTATTGATTTTACAATTATTTTAATAAATTTAATCAGCCATTTAAGCTATTGTGCGCTTTAAATAAGTGGATACATTTTATTCTTGTGTTGTAAGCGGAAGTACTCATTTATTATTTAACACTCGTGAAAAAGCGCACAATAGCTTAAATGGCTGATTAAATTTATTATAATTAAAAACAGCGCTAAAAATAAATGTTTATTTACATATGTTTAAAGTTTCATTTGTGAGTGACGTTTAATAAATTCTAGATAATTTTGTCGGCGTCATTCATTCAGATATCGTAAACAGTGGTTTAAAGTGAGTAGTCTATCCTCACACTTTCACTTACTGTACTTAAGATTTGCCCATATATAAGCATTTGGGTTGGATTGAATAAGTGGATTCATTTTATTCTTTCCTAAATACTATATCTTGTGTTGTAAGCAGAAGTACTCATTTATTATTTAACACTCGTGAAAAAGCGCACAATAGCTTAAATGGCTGATTAAATTTATTACAATTAGAAACAGCACTAAAAATAAATGATTATTTTAATGAGTAATCTGCTGGGACAATAACGTAGCCAGACTGTATTAGATGCATAATTTTTACACTATCTTTCTAGATATTTTTAAAGTACATTGTAAGTAAAGGGTTTTAAAATAAGAATAACAAATGTTCAGTCATTGGTGAGGTGAAATTATTATTCAAATTTAGTGACCAAAGTAATTCAATTTTGATTTTACTATCTTGTTCACACATAGTTAAAAGATGTAAATGTGGTTAAACAAAAATATAAATAATGTTACCATTGCCATTAGTGCAAGAAGAAAACTTATGACAACTTAACTGACTATTATCAATAAGTTAAATGGACATGGAGAAGTAATACTAGACTTATGTTATATTTTAGATGATGTATTCTTGAACATATATCACAGTTAATCATCATAAGGTATTATTTTCCATCTGTGAAACCATTGCTACCCTGAGTGAGTATCAACTAAGCATTTATTGAAAATTTATAAAGATGTTAAAATGAAAATAAAAAAATCTATCTTACTCTAAGAAATAATGCACTTTGCAAATGTCCGATTTACAACATTATTTACAATTTAACATTAACTAATGAATTATTTAATACATACTAGATATATATATCAAATAATTTTACACTGACAGTTGAATGTACATGAAAATAGAGTAGAGATGACCAAGCTCCATTTACGTATGAAATACACAAACCCGCCACACACTATTTCACTTAGGTCCCTTCTATTTTTTAGTTTGCTAAATATAAATAGATAAATTTGTTTAATTATTTTAGGCTATATGGAGCTTGATAATCTCTGCTCTATATTACTATATATACTATTGATTTATGGATTAAAGTTTGGCCAAATCTGTTAATGATGATTCTTATCTATTAAAACTAGTCCTGCAAGGCTGCATATCACATAGGTTTACTCTGAGCACTTATACTATATATGTGTGTAAAGATGATAGTCTAGACCAACTGATGATTGCTGGTTTAGCATGAAATACGTATATTGGTGATTATTTATCTTTTCAGCATATATGTGTTTAGGTGTATCAGTGTTATTAGATAGAGTGGAGAGAGGTGGGTGGTGTGAAAGTCTGTGCTCATATACCCTATATTACATATATATAGCCACAGGTATATAACAAGCCTGTGTTTCAGTTATTACATTATAGAGATGTCTGCCCATCCTTGCATATGTATTAAATGGATTATGTCCTGTACATGTGGGGTTCAGATTGACCTTAGGTCAACATGGGTGTGACAATAATCTCGGCCTCAGGGTGGCCTTTGAGTATTCCATCATCAGATTTTTAATTGGATGGAAGGTTGAAGAGTTGGAGTGTGGAGTGGATTGAAGCCTGTCCATTAAACTATGAGGATAGTCTATCTTAATATATATCTGAGCACTTATACTATATATGTGTGTAAAGATGATAGTCTGGACCAACTGATGATTGCTGGTTTAGCATGAAATGAGTATATTAGTGATTATTTATCTTTTCAGCTTATATGTGTTTAGGTGTATCAGTGTTATTAGATAGAGTGGAGAGAGGTGGGTGGTGTGAAAGTCTGTGCTCATATACCCTATATTACATATATATAGCCACAGGTATATAACAAGCCTGTGTTTCAGTTATTACATTATAGAGATGCCCATCCTTGCATATGTATTAAATGGATTATGTCCTGTACATGTAGGGTTCAGATTGACCTTAGGTCAACATGGGTGTGACAATAATCTCGGCCTCAGGGTGGCCTTTGAGCATTCCATCATCAGATTTTCAATTGGATGGACGGTTGAAGAGTTGGAGTGTGGAGTGGATTGAAGCCTGTCGATTAAACTATGAGGATAGTCTATCTTAATATACATCTGAGCACTTATACTATATATGTGTGTAAAGATGATAGTCTGGACCAACTGATGATTGCTGGTTTAGCATGAAATGCGTATATTGATGATTATTTATCTTTTCAGCATATATGTGTTTAGGTGTATCAGTGTTATTAGATAGAGTGGAGAGAGGTGGGTGGTGTGAAAGTCTGTGCTCATATACCCTATATTACATATAGGTTTACTGTTTTGATTTTGTTTCTTGTTTTTTTTTTTAAATTATATACTTTTAATATAATTTAGAATGATTATTAGAATCTATTATTATAAAGCGCTGAAAACTTTGAAATTATTCAAACGGAAGTCAATCTCCGGTAATGCGCTATTAGAAAAAACTGTGTATAAATTTTGATATATATATATATAAGTGGAATAGTTTAGATTACTATCTGATATCCCTGCTTATAAGCTTTTCTGAATATATATATATAAATTTAAAATTAATATATGTAATTTATCCAATTTAATCTAATTATAGAAACTGTCTTTAACGCTTTATTGTATCGTAATCAAAACATCTAATGGTTTTAATTTAGAACTGCATTGTCTTATCTATTTAAATTGCAGGCTATTATCTATTTAAATTGCAGGCTATACTAATAAATAATATAGACTACACATATATAATCGCTATTTCATTTCTTATAAGCATTTGTAATGAATCATTCTTTTTTAGACTTATCTTTTTGAACAATTATTTAGTTGTTTTCATGTAACTTAAATATTTCCTGATCAAAAAACATGTTCTGTTGTTTTTTTATATTGAAATACCAATTAAAAAATACTGTATGCATCTGTGCGTTTTTATACTATTTTGTAAAATCATTAAACAGTAATAATAGTTTAAACATATGACATACAGGAGTTTTATAACTCTATCCTATAAATAATTATAAACTTTAATAGGCAGTAAAATATGTTTGTAACATTAGCGTCATTAGAAAAAGTTACGTCAAGATAGAAACACTAATTATGATATTTATAAATAGAAATTAAAAATTTAATGTTATTTTACTACTTACTATTGATTTTTTTTAAATAACTATTTTGATTAGAGAAAGTAATATTTTTAAATTTATCTAAACTACATAAATAGTTTACTTTTTTGAATAATCTATGAGTTTACTCATTTCATATTTTGATTTTCATTTTTTTAATTGCTCGTTTGATAAATAAATTGATCACTTATATTTGATTAAATATATAAATTTATATATTATTTACACATTTTTATTTGTTTAATAAAAAAAAAATGTAAATGCTGAAGCAAATGTTTACCGTTAAGCTGATATGGATAAAAAAAAGATTAAAATAAAATAAAATATGAATTTTAAGTTGCTTATAATCGTTTAAAACTAATTAAACCTTTTCAAAAGGTAAAACAATTAACGTTTAGACATGAATTTGCTATTAAATTTAAAAATTTCAAAAGATAATTATTATAACAATTTTACAAATAATAGGTAAGATTTTATCCCGAGGATACATAAAATATTTTATTTACTACTCTCTAATATTAAAATTTATTTTTCATTAACACATATATTTGCTTAACATTTATCAATGTAAAAAAAAAAAATCATATTGGAAAAGGTATATTTAATTTTTAATTCACAACTTTATAACTTTATACACTGGCGTGCACAAACATCCATATATATATATATATTACAACCTAGAAAATTTTAGAAAAATGTCAAAATCAGGCTAAGTTCAGGATTCTCTATTAATGATATACGACAGTAATAACAAGAGCTGCAGGGATAATAATAATAATAATAATAACCAAGTATTATAAATAAGTTAATAATCAATAAAATTAAAATGAAAATGAATAAAATTCTCAACTTATTTTTAAACTATAGAAGCTGTTAATATTAAAGCGTACACTAAGAGTAGTTCGGTTACAATGCATTCTCTTTCTCATAATAAGTTTTTATTACCCCCTTCAATATATAATCTTATACTTTACAACCACTAGTCCAATATCTTATTGCCATGATCAGATCCACAGTTCAATATTTAGATAAAGAATAATCATGTTGTTAAATCTTATTTATCTATTTGTACTACTTTACTTTTCAGCCACAATAATCTCTTTCATTAAAAATATAAATTCTTCTCATCATTGCATTATAGTAATAAGATCTCAGAATTCATTATAATATTCTTAGTATTAAATTTCTCAATCTTTTATTTTATTTATAAGTTGTCAGGCAAATGAATAGTATCCTAGTGAAACGGATGAAAAGACACACACTTATTCCAAAGATAATGTCTACTTAATAAATTTTAATAGAAATGTTTTAACTAAAATAAAATGCATAAAAACACTTAATTTAGAATAATATAATAATCTCCTAGGATAGCCTTCCAATAACTAGAGTGGATAAAGGATTTTATGACCATTCAGAATACTCTATTAACAACCTAAAACATTTTTTCTTATAGATTAAATGTATGTGGGATTCGAACCCAGACTTTCACATGACCCTCAACTCTCCATGCCATCTCATATTGTTGATCCACCTGATCAGACACATATTGAAATGATAAATAATCACCAATATATGTATTTTATGCTAACCAGATTACTATCTTCACATATATACACAATCAGTGCTCAGATTTATATTAAGATAACCCATATTCATACTTTAATGGACAGGCTTCAAAATACTCCATCCCACAATTCTTCAGCCATTCATTTCATTGAAAATCTGATGGTGGAACATTCAAAGCCCACATTAGTGCCAAGGTGGGCTTTGAATGTTCCACCATCAGATTTTCAATAAGATGAATGGCTGAAGAATTGTGGGATGGAGTGGATTAAAGTCTGTCCATTAAAGTATGAAGATTGGCTATCTTAATATAAATCTGAGCTCTTGCCAACATTGATAGAAATTCAGAATGAACTTAATGTACGAGCCAGTTCAAAATATGATATCAATAATTATTAAATGGATAATTACATGTGCAAAGTTGGAGACAGAATATCACTTTTAATAACTTTATTTAATAGTCAAACAGAAGTTAGCAATTGTAAACATAAAAATAGCAGAAATGAATGGATAATTGTAGACATTTTTCTCCCTACATTGGGTAAGCAGGTTCTAGATATTTTTAATAGATAGCTATCCCTTAACAGACTAGCTAGTCATTCAAAATTAATTAGGCAAATATTTTAGTTATTCTTAGCTAGAGAATAAAAATGAAAATGAAAATTCTGAGTGATCATTTACAAATTGGCATGTCTGATTGATAGTGCTTTCTTTTTCACTTTTTTTTTTTTTTATCTATGAAATTTGTTTTGCAGTTATTTTATAGTTTTTGAGCATAATAATAAAAAATAAATAATATCTAATTCATACAATCTGAAAGCAATTCATAATAATTTAAATAATTAAACCTTTAGTATGTAATTTTTTTATTGGCCTGTTTGAGTAAAAATTTGAGTCATTTCATCCATCAGAAACATATTTAGATGGCTTCTATTCAGAAATATTTTTATACTAATAATCAGAATTATTGTAATCTAACTTCTAAAAATTGAATTATTTTACTTTCAAATCAGTTAAATTTAACAAAAAATTTAAAATAACAATAATAAGTGACGAAAATTATATGAAAAATGTAAGAAAATTAGCCTGCAAAAAACCAAAAGAATTATATTTCAACTAATTATGATCACTGAATATTCATTTCAGTTGTGTTTTCTTCATCTAAAATTAAATATTTTAAATCAAAATATTAATCTAGCTACATTATTAGATGATAAAGTGTAAAAAATAACTATAAAATCCATAAATATTTATAAAAAACATGCTGTTGTGTTAGTTTTTATCGAATGCCATTGATATACAAAGAGCTGCCAAGCATTATTCATTGTCTAAAATAGTGGTAGAGCATTGTTCACTTTCCCATGATTATTTTTCTTTTAAAATATAAAAAATTTTCAAATCAAACTTTATATTCTGATAAATTAATGTAAAATCTTAATTATGAATGTAAAAAGTTACATGAAATATATTTATCTGCATTCAAAATCAATTACAAAAGCATAAAACATTTTGTTTTGATTTCTGACTTTGGCACTTAGAAACACCTGTGGAACAGTGGCAAAATCTGTCAAGGCAGGACTAAACTCCTGTGGAAAAATGGCCAAAGTAGTCAAGGAGAGACTATATAACAATACATGTTAAGAAAAATTGATTTTATTAGAGAAATAGTGCCAAAGGCATATTTTTTTGGAACATAAAACTTTACATTTAGATTATGCTATGAATTTACCATAAAATGAAGAATATGTGACCAAAAATGGCCAAGATGTGGTGCAAAATGTTCAAATTACGGTTAGATTCTGTAATTATCAGTTAACTAAATTAATACAAATAAAGATGGAAACAGTAAAAGCATTTCCTTATAACATTTTATACCAATTCATTCCATTGTTGTATCGTTATCATCTAATTAAGATTAGATAATGTTAATAGCATTGGCTAATAATGTTCAAAGCAGAATAGTTTTTGCATTTATTTTAGTCTTTGTTTACTTTGTTGTCTAAGAGTAAATTGAACAACTAATGTCAATATAAATCCAATGTGAATATTTTTATATATTTTGCCTGAACTAGACATTTAATGCTTCTTTGCTAATCATAATATACAAATTTTTATTCTTTGCTGGATTTTATGCCATCTTTATATTATTATTTCATGTATTGTTCAAAGCTTTCAAACATAAATAGGGCTTTGTATTTCATTCATAACACTTTTTAATTCACATTTTCCTTACAAAATTTATTTTATTTTACTGAATTCAAATAAAAAAACTAATAAACATTACATGATTTTTTAGATTAGACTATTTTTATATAATTTTTATCAAGATATTTATAGTCTTATTTTTTTAAAGTACTTTAAAAAATATAAAACTAGTTAAATCTAATGAAATAAAACAACATTTATTTATATATATATATATATAAGAATTCAGTGAAATAAAATAAAATTTATAAAAGAAAATATGGATTAAGAAATGCTATGAAGTCTTCTATAAACTAAATTACATTTGAAAAAAGAGTTACATTTTAAAGTTTTAAATTTTAGTTTACAAAAACATTCTATAAAAATATTTTTCAGGCACATATGTCTATATTTTTAAAAATTTAAGTTATTTCTATAAAAAGTGCTTTTTCAAATTTAATTCAATAACTAGTTTTATCCTTCATACTTTTTTCCATATTAATAATAATTTTAAAGTGTTTTTATTTACTAGCTTTTTTTAATGCATTATCATCAATCTTTATTTCTTTTTGAAAAACCATTGAACTTAACTTCAATCTTACAAAAAATTTTTTTTGGCCTATTTTTTATATTTTCATTAGATCATTTTTTTAACCTTTTGCTAAACCTCTGAAGCATTTTTAAAGAGTGCAACCATACATAAAGTGATTTTTATTTCCTTACACTTAAAATATTGTGTAAAATTTCTAAATGTAAATAGTTTGAAGTGCTAAAATCATGATACTAAAATCTTTTGCTAATATTAATGTCACCATATGTTTTATTTTAATTAAAGACTTTTTAGTCTTCTTCTTGATGTTCCCGAATTTTGAATACTCCCGAAATTACTATTAAAATTCTTTGAATGCATGACTCATCTAAAAATGAGAAGATTTGACATCACTCTAAATCGGCTACTTTTTATCCCACGTATACATATGATACGTCATTAGAAAGAAAATCAAAAGTTCTGTAAGATGGTGCCCTCTTCAGAATTAATTCACAAGTAAAAAATCAATAAAAATGACCATATATATCAAACAAAACCAAAGCACTGCCTCCTCACCAACTTTTCTTGAATCTTATTGGCTGTCCCACTTCTGTCAGAAAGGGAAATGGCTGCCAAAAAGTAAAAAGTTACGTTCGTTTTGATTTTTATTACGAAAATGATAAACGAATGTTTACAACATTTTAAACAATATTTGAATTGAATTACAAATTATTATTGATAAAATAATACTAAAAGTCAAATTATTTTAGAAAAATAGTTAAGATATTACCAAGAATTATTTATTTATTGCTACATATTGATCGTAACATTAAAGTGAAAAAAAAAAGATTGCTTTTGCAATCTTTTTTGGTTGGTTGAATAGCAGTTACTTTTATTTCACTGCAATTGAATATTTTTTAAATTATAAATCAAATTTTATTTTTGAAAAGATTTTCGTTTGCTTTCATAATCTGACAATTCAGTAATATACTTTTTACAAACGAAACTAACGTATTTATATTATTAAAAGTGATCTATTTTAACAATAGATTTTGTTAAAGTTGTGAGTTGGCCAATTACAAGTTTTGATTTTTAACTCATTCGGCCAATTATATAATCATCGTTCAAAGGGTTAATGAAGACAAATTTATTTTTATAATTTAAAAATCCATTGAAATCTTTTTGATGATTTTTCTTAACATTTAGTTGTTATCGACTGCACTGAAACTACTTTTACATGTAGTTCATTTCTTTGTTGGCCTAAATCCAATGCCATCTATAGATAGTATGTAATGATCTTATTAAAAATCTTATATAGATCTGATGATCAGTCATATTTGCATTTTTATTTTTCTAAAATATAAATATCACTATGGCACTCTTCTAATTGCTGTCTATTTTTATATCTTCAGCATTCAAACATTTGATATGTCGTTTTTCCAACCGCTCTTAAATTTCTTCACCTTGTTTCTTTTATAAATTCATAATTATTCTATAATCTCTAAAGCTTTTCACTATTTATAAATTTAATTATATGTTTCACCTGTTAATTAAAAACATTATCATTTCAAAAGGTTGCGACTTGAAAGTCTATTTTGATATTTGTTTTTTATTCCTATGGAGTTTTTATCTGCATGATATAGTCACTCTGTTTAGTTTTATTACCATCTTTTCTTCTTGTGAATGTATTTTCCCTATCAACATAAAATGTTTTATAACTTTTGAATACTTTATTTACTTTTTATAGCTTTCCTTATATATTTTTTATGTAGTCATTAAATTTTCTGTGGTATTTCACAGAATTCTAAATATTTCTTTTTCTTAATGACTTATTTTTAAACAATCTTATTTTTCCTTTTTCATCATAGTTACCTTTGTTTTATTGAAAATTTACTACTGAATTGTTTTTTTTTCAGCTGTTTTTTGAAATTTGTTTGTTATATTTTTGTTGATCTTTTTATATATGAGCTATTTTTAAAATCTTAATAATAATTTGTAAACTTTAATTAAATATTTCTGAATGTTTAAATATCTAATGCTGTCTTTTTAATAATTTCCCCTTTAATTTAGCCTGAAAAATATCTCTTGAATCTATCTAGTTAATTATTTTTTATAGTTGAATCTTTTAAATGCCTTACAGTATTTAAAATACCTATATTTTATTAGTCAAAATACAATCCATTTCTGCTGTGCTTTCGTTTGAATAGATCAATGCCCATATTCCCTTTGAAGTTTTGTCAAAAAATATCTATTTTCCCTCACAAGTCTATACCTTTTAATATATCCTTTTTCTTATCCAAATTTGGCCAAATAACTTTTCTAATCCATTGACTAGTTAATTAATTATTAAAATTAAAATTATTCTGCATATTTTTATAAATGTTTTCTACTGTTTCAAAAACTTGGTAAAGCTTAAATATGAAATATGTGCATTTAGTAGGCTCTATTAACTGGAATAATTTATCACTGTATACATTATACCATCAATCTTCATATTGTTATTCTTTCATTTATTATTTGAAAATATTTGCGCTTCATTCATGTTTCTAATATATTTGTGTTTCTTATTATAGTAAAGGATAAATTCATTTTTCAAATCAGTTGTTTCTTTACCATTCCTTTTAGCACCACAAAATTCAATAAAGCATATAATATTCGTTTTTTAATCAATCATGAAACTATTGTAAGTAACTATATAGAAGATCATATCCAATGATTCTTAGCATTTTTTAAAAAAAATATATCATTCAGCAGGATGATTTTATATATTGTCTGCTACATCTGAAAGCAGACAGATTCCAATAAACAATAGGGTAATTTGACTAAGAGAGTAATAAACTAGCTATCTATTTTTTTATTACTATCTATTTTGAGTCAAGCATAAAATTTAAAAAGTTTGATATTTATATATTTTTTATAAAAATAATAAATATTAAATGAATACATGATAACATTGTTTACAATATGACGTGACCTTTAATGACACCATAGCAGAGTAAATACATCTTCCTTTCAATTGATAAAACACAGTTTTTTTTTTTTCCCTCAAGAAGGAATCGATCCAGGAATATTACTTTTGGTGAATTAACCCATATAAAATATTTTTTAAACATTATGATGTAAACAAACATATTTTCAAGATTTTTTGATTCTTGCAACCGTTATTTCAATTTCACCATATCACAATCGTCTAACAGCTCAGAGAATCAGCCTATTCCTTAAAATGTACTTTATTTATTATATTATTATGGAATTTTGCTTTATAATGTAAA
Source organism: Epiperipatus broadwayi (assembly GCA_028023455.1). Classification (NCBI taxonomy): domain Eukaryota; kingdom Metazoa; phylum Onychophora; class Udeonychophora; order Euonychophora; family Peripatidae; genus Epiperipatus; species Epiperipatus broadwayi. The sequence continues at coordinate 62,859 of JAQFVV010001083.1, read as the reverse complement.
ATATTTTCAAAAATTAACTCAATATTATGATATATTTTAAAGTAATAGTAACGAATTAAAAATATTTTAGATAAAGGATAAAAATATAGTTAGAAAATTACGAGACTCAAATTTTAGCAGTTAGCAGAAGTTTAAATGCTAAAAGAAGTGTATATATATATATCACAGGGCGTATATATATGTTTGTGTGTGGTGGTTTAGAGTAAATTATTTTTTTTAAAAAATTCTTCGTTTAAAAATTAATTGTTTAATGAAAGATTGATTTCCTTAGTGACATTTTTTACTTTTTTGTTAAATTAATTTTAAAATCGTTTTCAATTATTTTTTCAGTTTTATTTTGAAATTGTTATTAATTTTTTGATTTTAATTTAATATAAACGGGATCTATTTTCACGAACATTACTTCAATCTAATTACCAAATCATATAAAAGATAATTATTATTTTTTATTTTATAACGTTAATTACTGTAATAATAATAAAAACGGATTTTCTTGTAGATAGTGCAATCGTTTTAATTATTTTTGATTAAGAGTTCAAACTTCTGTTGATTAAATCTATATATGCAGTGTTTTGTAACAATCAAATTGCATTGTACTGCACTCTACATGATTAGCATAATGCAGGGGCAATAATAAATCAGATGTATCTCAAATAAAGACCTCAAAAGCATTAAATAAAAATAAATGACATATCCCAACCTGTAATGTTTTAGCACAGTGAAAGGGTAGTCGATTTAGAGGAAGAATTTCTCATTTGGCTCAATTGGTAGAGGGGCCGACTTGGGATCACTTGGGATCAGGGATCCCAAGATCGATTCTGGTGCTCGCAGGTCTGATGCTTGAACTTCTTATGAACTCCCAAGCAATAATGTCCTATGCCTTCTTTTATTCAAAGCTCAATCTATCATTATTGTACTTAAACATTATACAATGCCCTGTAATGAACCACCAATTTATGTATAGGCATAACATCTTTATTATATAAACTTGTTAATGTTTGATTATTTAATGCACCCATTCATTATTGAGATATTATTTCAGAAGAAGAGCCACTTATATTTATAATAATATAATTTGTTTAAGTAGGCAATACATTCTGCCAAGAAGTTATTGAATAAAATGTTTTGATATTTTTTAATCGAAGTCGTGGTACTATTATTTCTAGGATTACCTACTGTGATTTAAAACAACAATAGTGTATTTCGATGCACCAAAGATAAAAGTTTTCAGAATGCCATAGCAGTTATAAAATTTTATGTAAGTTTGTCCCCCTTTTTTATAGATAGGGTAAAATCATTCATGAATTAATATTAAGAAAGAACAACTTTTACTATTAGAGAAAAATGTAATTCATCAGCTATTTATTTATGGATTGAATCAACAAAACAATATCAGCTTAAGTAAGGCATGAATTTTAGTAAAAATCGTCAAACACAACCATAGAAAAATGTAAAATATCCAGCAACATGAATGAAAATTCTGAATTAAATAAAATCAATGTTATTTGGAGAAATTATTATTTGAAAAAAAAAAATATTTAAAGCTGTTCTTCAACCAGTGATATTTGGTGATGGAAAAGAAAATACGATTGCAATTTTTTTTAAAAAAAAAATGTTTTCTTATAATTTTAAAAAAGAAAAAGTTCAGAAGAAGATACATTGTTTTATAATTGCACAAAAACTTTAACTATTTTTTTACACTTTTTTATTATTAAATAAAGTTGTTATTTGAATGTCACTATGTTCTTTAATAAAAAAAGTTTTCAGTTAGGCTCAATGTGACAGCAGAAAAATAGAGCAGCCAATATTTCTTTCAGATATTTAATAAATCTAGATGTGAAAGTTTAATGTCCTATTCATGAAATTTTTTCAAATAAATATAAACAATCATCTAAATATATATAGCTCTTGTCTTTTAAAGTCGTTAATCTTGTATTAAGATTTATAGAGGTCTCTACTGTCACATCTAGGCACATAGTCTTGAGGTTATAGCCTTAATATATATTAATTAATAACTATAATAGTAATTAAATATAAATATACAGTCTTTCAATAAGCAGGAGTACTTTATGTTAATTCCTTATCCCTCCTCAACTGCCATTAAATGAAAAAAAATATAATGAAAGCAAACATCATCAATTCAAACCCCATGAATCCCAAATTTTAACATTAGCAGCTTGTCTATTAATTATATCAATTTTATTTTTATTTATTAAAAATTTTTTTTTTTTAATTTTTCTTTTATTATCATTTCCCTTTTCACAAAAAAGTCTTAATATTTTCAAGATCAAATTTAAATTTATATTTACAAGCCCTTTCATGGTCCAAGAAAACTGAAGCAGTCATTAAGTCATTATTATTTTTACTTTTCACATGCTTGTATAACAATCATTCTTCTTTAATCTTTTCTCTATACTGTACCTTGATTCACCTATATATGATAACTTACATTCACAAAAAATTTGATACACAGCATTATATTTTGCTTGATAGAATTAAACCTTAAACACATCCTTATATATATCCTTAAAAATTTTCACTTGAGCAATTGAAATATTTGAAATAGATATCCATTTTTTATTATCAATTTTCAGCTCTTTTAAATCATTATGCCTTTTTTTAAAATTTGACATAAAGTATTATTAATCTGTTCAATCTTATAATCAACTTCAAACAATTTCTTGCAAATAATTCAATACTTTTAATTTATCACTTTGGTAATGATATAATTTTTTGATGATAACATTGTTGCATCTTTTGAAGTGGATTTTATAAAATATCTAAAGGTTGGTCTATGGGTTTGCCTGTAGTTGCATAAACTTGCAATTTTGTTTTGTCTATATATGAGAGTATAATTTTAGATATATGTACTTTTAAAGATATTAAAATTTACAAAAGGTATGTGGATCATGCATGATGAAGAATATTTAGTAATCCAGATCAGGTGATAACTGGTATAAAAAACTGAAGTTTAAAAAATCCAGATATTCTCTACAATATTCTTACTGCAATCAGGACCTAAGGAGGTTCAATTTTTTTAAATAGCCATTTTGTTTTCCATCTATAAGATGACCAGCTAGATCAACAATTAGGCAGTTGCTTTTGATAAGAAAATGATTTCTTCACATTGTTTTAGAAGAAAGATGGACAACAACAAATAAATCACAAAACATTATTGATCATTAATTAATTCATTAATTCTTTATTTCAAACAATTATCTTTTATTAAAGTTAATTGTTAGAGGAAAAAAGGAGAAATTGATTTATGGAATGATGTCTCATAACTTCAACAATAAATCACTGAATTTCTTCAATTGAAAGTAATAGTAATAGCTGATATATTTTTGGAAAATTATATTTTTTAATTTCAAACAAGTTTCTTATGTTTTCTTTCCAAATTATTTTAAAAATAATTATTTTCTTCATTAAAAGAAAGAATATATATCAGTCTTAATGTTGTCAATTTTTTTGCCTTTAATTCTAAAGAAAAAAACTTTAAACAATATATTTTTTTTCAACTTAAATATGTCTTCATATAAATTTGTTGCTTAGAGAAATGAATTTTGATTCAAAAGTAATGAAAATCGCTTTCTTATTAATAATAAACTATTTGCTTTATCAGAGATACAATCAGAAATACTGGAACCGCGAATTAAAGATCTATAAATGAATGGATTAATTTTATAAAATAATGAATTTTAATTTTTTGGATAAAATTATAGCATCTATTCAAGTGAAGTAAATCAGTGTGAGGAATAAATTGGAATAAAACTACAAATTTGTAGCCAGTGCTTAAGGAATTGCATTACCGATTATCAATGCTAAATATTTAAATACCACTTAATGGATAATGGATTATGAAGCTAACTATTTAAATGCCACTCTTGAATTGTGGACCACCAAAGCAAATATAAAATATAATAAACGTCCAAGTTATAAGCAATCTTAAAAGTGGATTAATGTGTTAAATATAGATGATCCTAGATTAACAAGTATGCTAAGCGAAATTTATTAATTTTTATACTGTTTCCAAATAATAATATTACAAAAATGAAATTAATTGTGCAATAAACCTGACTAATTATTTAATGCACTTTCTCATAATAGTTTCTTTCTTATTTAGTTAATATTATAGTTATTATTAATGTAAAAAACATTTTCTCTGTTATTATTATGCTCAGGGTAGAATTGATGAATCTGAATACTTTAACAAGGCAGTTCAGTATAATTTAGCTAATTCTACCTAAATATAACAAAATCAGCAAAAAAATTCGTTCAAAATATAGTATTGTATACTAGCATTTCCTATAGATTTTAAGCTGGAAAAACAGCCATGTTACAAATTCCTATTTTATTTAAAATTATTGTTGTTGAGATTGAATGGGATTAAATGCGATTAAGTGCAGTTTTCCTTAGATTTAGGTTTGATAAATGTAAATAACTATTATTAAACTTATATAAAACTGTTGTCTTGCAAATATTATATGCTTATGGCTTATAAGTTTCAACGTCAAAGTTAAAAGGAGTTAATCATCCTTATGTAGATGAGTATCCTGTAAGGAATATTTTATGCATCACTCATATGTTAGTATTAATTATTAACTTTTATATAGTATTTTGATATAAGCAAATAGTTTATTCTTTGTGGCTAATTATGAATCAAAAAATATAAAATGTGCTAACAAGCACAAGCACACAAAGCTAAAAACAAATAAAGAAAATATATATTATTTTAATATCTATTCATTAAATGGCTAAGCGCTTTCAAGGTTCAAGCCCCCATAATCATAGCCGTATTACAAAATATAATAAATTGACTCTGAGTGATGCAAATTTATGCAAATGAAATGATTATGTATTCCATTTCTTGGATATTTTGTAGCAAGAGTCTTTTCTATTGATGGCGTCGCCATCTCTAGATATAAAGAAAGCTTCCTTTATCTTTCTTTTTAGATCATGCCATTCTCTGCATACCACCATTGGATTTTCTGGATGACAATCGTGCCCAGCTGAAGCACAGTGCTGAGCAAAAACTGAACTATGAGCGGTGTCCAACAAAGCTTTATTATAAGAATAAGTGTGTTGAGATAGCCTAGTGGAGAGAGAGGCCCTAGTCTCACCATAATATGATGATCTACAAAATTTTTCAGGGCAGACAATATTATAGACCACTTGAGATGTCAGCGAGGGTGGTAGGCAGTCTTTGATATTATTAATTAATTTGTTAGAGTTAGGAGGTGTGTGAAAACATAACTGGTATTTATTACTGAAAATATTATAAAAACATTTATGCATATTAGGCAGGTAAGGGAGTAGGAGTCTTTATTTGTCAATGTTAGGGACTTGATCATTTATTTTAGCAAAAAACTGTTTTATCCTCCTGTCAATTACATTCACATCAAAAACGACTTGTATTAGGTCGTCCCTATATGATGTGAGGTTAGCTTTTTTATCTGCCTCAAATTTACATAGGTGCATATTTCTATACAAAAACGAGGTTAAACCAGAGAGTTTATGGTTAGTTGGTGAATTGGAAAGAGGGTGGGAGTGTCCCCTAACATCAAGGGGTTTGATTAGCATTTTATAATTAATATGTGTGTGTTCTCTCTGCATATGTAGGTCCAGATATTTAACTTGTTTATGCGCATTTTCATTCTCCATGTTAAACGTAACCTGTAGGGTTTTGAAGTTCATTTTTTATTTGTAGAATAATCGGAGAGGGAGCGGCTATGAAGATATCATCAACGTATCTAGTGTATATGGATAGCAAGCTAGATACTTGGTATTTCGAAATTATTTGCTTTTCAAAATAATTTAAAACTACACTTGAGATGATGCCACTCATAGGGAGTCCCATTGGCCAACCGTCTTTCATATGAAACCACTGGTTGTGAAAGAATGCCATAATATTTTTATCAAGCCAAGATAAAAAGTCTATAATAAAGTCAATTAGTGGCTGAGCTAAATTGTGGTTTATAAGCTCTTCTTTTGGATTAACACTCCTAACATTTAAACCTGCAAATGATTTCAGTAAAAGATCTTGAGGTAAAATAAATGAGTCCTATGTGGCAAATGTTATCTAGGTCCGCTAAGAAGCAATAATTTATACTTGTTTCTCTCAAAAGAGTGAAAACTTTTTCCAGCATAAATAAGTGAGATTGATTAATAATTGATTAGTTAGTAAAAACTAATTAAGAACAATTATAAACATTTATTTTTTATAATTATCATGATAATTATTATCCTCCAGTATTTAAATTGAGGAATATTTTGAAATAATAAACAATCTATTTCTATTTAATGTTAGTGTCTTCACAACACTGTATAATAATACACTTTTTAGATTTAAGAAACAAATAGTAATATGTATTAGATATTGCATATAAACTTTTTTTTTGTTATTATATTGTGTAATAAAGTAATTGTCAATTTTTAATATTTCTCTTTCGGAAGAAATATCGTCACTGCCTATTTCCGATATAAAGGTCATATTTAAAGTATTAGAGTATACATAATATCTATTTTGAATTAAATACATCATTATTGTATTAATGCTATCTAAACTATAAAAGTATTGGGTAAGATAATGCATATAAAATTCCTTTTACATTGCCGTATCCTGAAATGCATTAATACATTTTAAATCCGTACATTTATTTTCTCATTTCATATAATCCCGAGATAAATTATTAATCAACTTTGTATTTAAATTTGCTAGCCTCAGTTTTAAAACACAGATTAAATTATTCTTAGTTAGTGCTTGTAGTAGAAAATAATACATTTGTAAAGATTTTTAATATTAAAATAGAATAAGATTAAGAGTACACTTATTATTATAAAACACGGAGAAATTTATTTATTTTATTAAATGCGAATCTATTATGAAAGTATAGAATAGTTTTGACTTATGTGAAAAGAGATAAAACTAGTGCGTATAATAATTGCAAGTAAAGTGAGAGATAGAAATCGTACTTCTCCGCATTATTGATCTCACCTCATCTTAATCGCATTTCCATATTATTGATTTACACGTATTTTTTTCCATATTATTTCAAACGAGATTGCGACCGGTCTTATCTTTTTTTGATTTCAAATTTGGCACAACTTGACTTAAGGAATAACCGGTCCATCTTTTGGTTTTAATACATCTATATATTGTACCGGACACTACTTTTTTTTATCACCGATGGCGCAACTAGGCCACTGTCAACCTAGAAAATTTAATTTAAAGTTACATTATAATGAAAATTCCGAAATAAATGCCACCAGCTAAACACAAGGAGAAAAAGAGATCTTAAACATTGTTCAGGTGATTGAGGGACAGAACATAAAAACAAATGTCAGCCAAAAACAAATATAATTATTAATAATTTTTAAGTTTTATTAAATTCAAAAAAATATTAGTCAAAAAAAAAATGTAAGTTGATCCAAATTCACCAACTTTCTTTATCTGAAAGTGCACGTGAATATTATGATATATCAAACACTTCAGCAGATAATTTTGTTTCCTCACCTAAGTTTAGAGAGCTTCCTATGATCTTCTTGCCAACTATTTATCTACTCACTTCCACTTTCCTTTATTAGAGATTTTAATAAAAACAATCTTGTATGGAATTCAACGAACAGTGCAGAGTGAGCTTTCCTTAATCCCATAAAAACAACAGGACAAAACAAGGATGTTAAATATATTTTTAAAGATACCATAAATAAATACTAGTTTTAAAAATAATTAATATTTTTAAGATGTGTTTATACAGACATTAGTGAATGTGAATACAAACTTTCAAGCTCCCTTTAGCTATCCATTCTATCTCACACAAACAATACACATGTGTAAAAGACAAATGCTTATATATATATATATATATATCGTTCTGAACCAACATTCATCAGTTGGTCCAGAGCGCATCATTCACCCCCTCATATATATATATATATATATATATACATTTAGTGCTCAGTTTATATTAAGATAGAAAATCTTCAAACTTTAACGAACAGGCTTTAATCTATTCCATCCTCCAACTTTTCAGCCATCCATACCATTGAAAATCTCTTGATTGAACATCCAAATCTATTATTGATGCGGATTTTATTGTCAGCAACTGTTGACCTCAAATAACTCTGAACAGGATGGAAAGGATACAAGTTGAAATCTATAGTATTTGAAATGCAAGCATATTTCAGATACTTGGAGTTTAAATGTAACTGAACACAGACTTTCAAGTTTCTTTTAGCTATTTATTCTATCTCACACAACCGATACATATGATCACACACGTGTAAAAGATAAATGATCTCCAATATAGATATTTTATTTTAAAGCAGCACTCATCAGTGGATCCAGGTCATCATCTCTTACACATAAATACACTCTGTGTTAAGTTGATATTAAGATAGCAAATCTTCAAACTTGAATAGGCAGGCTTCATTTGACTCCATCCTCCAACTTTTCAGCCATCATTGAAAATCTGATAATGGAACACTCATATGTGTTGTTGATGCTAATATTATTGTCATTTCCACGTTGATTTCAAGCCACCTCTGACGTCTCATGTATAGAATCTTATCTGTATTTATAAATGAAATATAGTCGACTTCAATGTTATTTCATTATTTATAAACGTTCCAGATGAGAAACCTTAAAATACCATTTCTAAACGATGCTATTTACCAGAACATATTATTAAATTAACTAAATATTGCATTTCAGATACTTATTTTATGTATAACGGACAATATTATAAACAGATTTTTGGTACCTGAAGTAATATCTGAATTATTTATGAAATATATAGAAATTCATGCTTTAGAGTCAGCACCCTTTAAAACCTCTTATTTGGTGTCAGATTCATAAATGATACATTTATCATCTAGCAACATGGTAAAGACAACTTGCATGATTTTTTCACACATATAAACAACATACATCCTAATATTAAAATTACAATGGAAACATAAGCTGATGGGCAAATTGTTTTTTTTTTTATGTACTTATAGCCAGAAAAAGGAATAATCTTTTATTTTTTTCAATTTTCAGAAGATCTTCATGTCCTGATGGATATTTAAAATTTTCATCATATCATCATCTAGCTAAAATCTTTTCAATTGCAAAAATTCTTTCCACTAGAGTTATTAATCTTTCTATTAGATAAGTCAAATCTGGAAGAAAAAATAAATCATACAAGCAATGTTTTATCAACTAATGGCTATAATAATAAAACGTAATGTAGAGCATTAATTTAAACCCTACACAATCAAAATAAAAAACAAAAAGAAACAACTATTAGAGTTTGTAATTTTTATATCAAAGATGTTACAGACAATATTGTATGTATTCTCAGACATTATAATATAAAGACAATATATATCACTTGTCAAAAAATTAATAGCAATATAACCAAGTGTAAAAACTCAATCTCTCTTGAGGCACATAAAGTTTATGAAATTCCATATAACATTTGTAAAGCATGTTATATAAATAGGAGTAATCATTGCATCAATGCTAAAAGAGTTGAACATATTAGTGCAGTTAAAAAACTACTCATAATCATTAGCACTATCTTTCCATGCTATAAATATAGGTCATAGTATTGATTTTTCTAATGTAAGAATACTATCCAGATATGATACTTTCCAATAATATCTTATGATAGAAGCCATTGTAATCCTTAATAGGCCAGATTGTATCAACAAACATAATGATACATACAAATTACTTTCTATTTTAATTTTTTTTTTTAGAAACTCATTTACCTAAACAATTTTTCACAATTATTATTTCTATTTTCTATTAATAGATTGGTCATTATTGTTATACGTCAGTGTTTACAGTGCATTTACAATTATTTTATAGTATTTGTTACATAGTTGATGACCAATGTGACCTGGTCAAAACATTGGTTTATATACATATATATTCATTAAATTATACATGAAAGTACCTAGATAATATTTCATTTATATCTGTAGCCTGTGAAAATCTTCAATTTAATATGTATATTAATTCTAATATTCTCATAGATAAATGTTGATTTTATACTATTATTTTGGGGAGATTCCTGTAGAAAAAACAAAGTAGCTAAATAGCTGATATTTACAATAACAAGTATTTTCATCAGACTTCTTTTTTGTCAAATGATAACAATTAATGCAGAGCTTTTTAACATTCATACATTGAACTGACTAATTGTAAAATAAACATTAAAAAAGGAAGAACACATTTTGCCAATTACAGAACAATTCATTTCATTAGCCTTTTATTCAAACATAACATTAACTAACCATGAGATCAATTTTAATAAAATATATATTCCGTAAAACATTGATGGCCAAGTGGTTAGCATAGCTGCATTCCAAGTAGCTGGCCCGAGTTCACTTCCCAGTCAATGCATTTAACATATGAATATATATATATATATATATTCTGCCAAAAGCAATAGAGATTTTTAAGAGGCTTAAGAGCATAAATGAGAAGTGTGAATTGATGAAAATAAACAATATTTGGAAAAAGCTATCAGAGGATAAAATATTTTTTAAAAGTATTGAGTATAAGGAGGAAGTAATAAAAGAAAAAAAAATAACGATTTTAAATCTTGCACACTTTTTTATGATTTGAGAAAAAACTCTGAAGAAAGTATTTGCTATTGTATTGAAATGTCAGCTATTTAGATATTTTTACTATATGGAATCTTCTAAAAATAATAGTATGAAATTATATATATATACATTAAAACAAAGAGTGTAGATCTAGTATGAAATTATATATATATAAAATACATATTTTGCGGGTTCATCCGTGTTAAAAACTTTTAATATCAATATACTGACGTTTCGACTTGGTCACACAAGCCACCCGTGCAAATCTTCGTTTTAACATATATATACATTAAAACAAAAAGTGCATATGAAAAGTTAATTTCCTTTTATGTAATTACATATATTACAAAGAAATCAAGTCATATGTCACATGACCTATTTTAACAAGCTTGTATTACAAAAGTTATATATAGAGCTTGCAAATAAGCTCTTAACAAGCTTTACAGAATATTCCCAATCCCAGACCAGCTTCTGCTATTGGCTTCCTCAATGAGATGCTAGGATATTCAAGCACTATCATAGCACCTCACTAAGGAAACCAGTAGCAGAAATCAGTCTGGAGTTTGGGATATTCTGCAAAGCTATCCTAGCCCCTTAATGAGGAAGCCAATAGCAGAAATATTCAGCAAAACTTGTTAAGAGCTTATTTGTGAGCTCTTTCTCTCTCTCTCTCTCTCTCTATATATATATATATATATGCATAAAACATTTAAAATACAATAAAAAAAATTTCTGTGCTAAAGTAAATAAAAATATTCAGCTATGATGTAACTAGGCAACCAACAATTAAAACAGATAGTGCATGCTTAACTATATGATCCAGAAAATAACAATAGCATTTATCCTATTTGTGTTAGACTAAATTATGTAATAGCTTTAGTTTTAATACTTAAACTATCACATGAAAAGTATATCAGATCAAATATTTTTTTTGGGTTAGAAATATAAAAACTTATTTGAATTTTCATAGAAACCAAGCTTCCCTGCCAATAAATATTTATATTAACTCAATTAAAATCAGATCCTTCCCACTCTTATTTGAGAGATTCTAGTAACATTTTTTGTTATATTTGCTCTTTTCGTATTGGATTTATAAATATTACTGAAAGAAATATTTATTATTTAAATTCTACTTTTAAACTGAAAATAAATTTTAGTTGTTACATCATAAAAGACTGAAAATATGTTGTAAAATTCAAAATTAAACATTATTATTAAAATTTGAGAAAAAAACTTTCCACCAGTGTTTATAAAAACAATTTCTGTAGCCAGTAGAAACAGTTTCTATTTTATTGAGATTGTTTTTACAACTTGTCTTTTTAAAAACAAACATTTTCAAATAAAATCTAATTATAACCCCATATTTGTTTGATTTAAAATAAATATTTTAAAAATATGTTGCATAAATAAGCTGAAATATGTTTACTGAAACATCATTTTTCTTTCCAAAATATTAAAAAAATAAAATTTTCTATAAAAGACTGGAATCAAATAATCTACCAATCAGCGATGCTGTTAATTTCATACAATGAAGGCATTGTTGACTTGCTTTGATCTTTAGATTTTTTTTAAAATAAATAATTATAGTTCTAATTTGTACCACACACACACAAAAGAACTGCAAACTTACACTATAAATAATTACAAATCGGTGAAGACAAGCTGAAATAATAGTAGTGTCATGATAATGTTTCAAAGACCTCAAAATTTGGACTTGTATTTTCTCACTGACTTAAGATATACACACTGAAAATATAAAAAGATTTATGTTATTTATTTAACTAAATAAAATCTTCAGCTATTATGCTGCCTCTCATTGAAACAGATAGTGCATTGTGAACTGTATGTTCTACTTTAACATTAATCAGAAAGAGAGACATTTCTAGCTCATTAATCAAGTTGACAAATAAAATATCTTATTTACTGCTTACATTTTAGTTGAGTATTGATCTAGAAGCAAATTTTTTTAACTTATTGTTTTGTATTACATCACATGATTCAATTTGCACTATCTGTTTTAATAGTCAGTTTAATAACAGAGAACAATTTTCTGATATATTTTCAATATTTATATCTTAAAGTTTTCATACTTTTTAATTTTATATATAAATATTTATGATCTCTCCAAAATTATTCCATTATTTTATCATTCATAGGTTCTTTTCTCATTCTGGAAATTTTACTTTATCAAGTTATCTCAATGTAGGCACTTTATAGACTTATCAAACTCTTTTGAATCCATTATGTCTTTAGCCTGTTATATATTTTTTGAATGCATGTTTAGAACAGCAGTATTTTAATCTTATAAATCTTTCAATGATATAACAACTATCTGAATTTTTTTATTCACGTTATTTTTTAAATTTTTTTAATTTTAACATATTTTTTATTTCAGCTATGTGGTCTCCATACTGCTTTTTTAATATATGTCTAAGCCCCATCTCTAAATTAAAATTGGGAGAACGAACACAAATATATTTGCAGTTAATTTAATTTTTTTCTTAAAAGCAGCATTCAATCAATATTTAATTCTTTAATTAATTTTAACCAATCTATTTCTGTCTATACCTATAGCTTATTAAAATGATTATAGAGTTCTTTTTTTCTAATTTATTATCCATAAATATTTGTATTCTTATTTGTTTTTGTTTTTTTGTTGTTATTTTTACAAAATATATTGAATATTATTTGAGTACTTTTGCATTTCATATGTGATAGGTTATGTAATATTTTTTACAGTTCTAAAGTATTTATTGGGAAAACAACTATAACAAGTGCAATATTTTCATGCTTATTTATTTTTATTTCCTAAGATTCTTTTTTTAATTCATAAAATAATTGAAATAAAACTTCTGTGAAATGTTTTAAAGAGCGAAACAATTATACATTTTTAACTAATGATAATTGTTTAATGCCACAATCTTTTCTAATTATTATTAAGAATTTAATAAATATTCTTTATCATTTAATATTTTTGATTTATCTCATGACTTTTTAAAGTTTTAATATTCTCTTAATGATTTAAGAATCAACTCAATTCTTGCTTAATAACTTCCAATCTTAGGCCAATGCTATAATTTCTTTTAAAGTATTTTAATCTTTTTATTGCCCAGAATTTAAGTTCTCTTTATGTGACTGCAATATTAGAAAATTCTTATATATAACCAATGTATTTATATAATTGTTTTCTTATTTATATTTTTTACCTATCAATATTACTATTGCATTATTTCACCAATTAGGGTAAGGTTATTATTTAAACATTTTGCGTATAACTTTAGTATTATTTTGGCCATTTTCAACTAACTTTAGACTTAATTACTTTATTCACTTTTCTTGACACATGACACACTCCAATTAATCTTATTGCTATTGTATGGACAACTTTATTTACTTGTATTTTTATAGATGTACAATTTTTTATTGAATTTATCTATAGCGACATATTTTCTGTTTTTAATAAAAATCCATCATTTTTTTTATTGTAGAAAAATAATCCTTCTTTCAATACTCAGATGGTATTTAATAATTTTGACTTTTATTTTTATTCCATCAATAACTCTTTCTAGTAGTATCTAATGAAATTTCACATATTCAATTTTTATGTAAGTGAATAATTTTAATTATTTTTATAGTTTTTTATTCTGCATAGATTGCCTTATCTTAGTAAAAATTATTTTTTTTTAAAATTGCTACTTTTATGTTCTCTATCTACATAAAATTTTTGTTTTAGCAAAGTATCTGTTATTATTGTCTTAGTCAACTTTCACAAAGTCACAACATCTTTTAACAATTTTGCATGATCTAGCTTAAATTTAATGGAATATTTTTAAAGGCTGCAGAAATCAATAGCCTTTTAATATACTTTGTCTTTTTATATTTTCATTATTATACATTTTATAATTACGTTATTAAAATTAATTTTTGTATTCAATTTAATAAACTCATTACAATTTCAAATTATATTTTTCGTTAGTCAAAATAGATCATAACTATCATGTATTTTTTAAAATGATGCCATGTTCAAAGAACAACGAATATTGACAAAAAAATTTCTAAATTATAACTGTCAGTCTGAATAATCCACGTGTTTATATTATTATATCCAAATTTATCCGGTAAAACCTACTATGATTATTTTTAAGTGGTATTGATATATATATATATATAAATTTTATTGAGCTGAATATAATCTTTGTTATTATTTTAACTTTTATTTGTAATGAATACTAGTCCATTTATTGTTTTTAGATTTTCATCTTTAGGCACAAATTTAGTTTTCAAGGAAATTATTTTTCTTTGCGTTTTTTTTTTTTTTTGATTAACTTCGTAAAGTTTTAACACCTTACATTTAATATGTCACAAGTGTTAAAGATATCCCAATATAAAATCATTACACACTGGTAATGCAGATACAAACTCAATGATTTTATACCTTTTTGCATTTAATTACCAATTTGGCTAATTATTCATTATAAATAGTGTTACATTTGTAAAGCGCATGCGCCGTGGTGTAAGCTACGTTATTATTAAAATAAGTAATATAATTTGCTTGTTATAAAAAAGTACATATTTGGCACGTCTCCAAATATATTATAGTGTTTTTAGTTCCCAAACACTAACCAACCGGTACTAGATAAATATATTTTTAAGTGGAAAATATTCATTCAGTAATAATAACCGTATCTGCAGACTTTAATTTTCTTTTGTAATTAATGTATATATGTATGTGTGTGTTATGTCCCAAAAAATAATAATAAAATTAAATATTTTACTTTGAATGTAGCAAATATAAAAATAAATTGCGTTTTACTTCTTTTATTATATTATAAAAATGATAATACAATGAGGGATATAATAGTAAGTTTTCGAAATTGCGTAATAAATTTGAAATTATCCGAAACGGTTTTATTACATCTTTTGAAATTAAATTGTGTTTTGCATACATTAATTATTTCTGACAGTGAGATAATTTTCTTACATTTTACTGTTAAAATTTAGTATAAATTTTAAAAATAATTCCTTGCAGCTGCAGAAATAAAATAAAGTAGATGTTATATTATTATATAACCTTAAGTAATGGTTATAAAAAGTAGTAGTAATAAAGATATCTCATTAATATTTCTTATGACAATTTATAAAAATATAATTGACTTTTTGTTGTACTACTCTTAAGATAAAATAGGTTAAAACAAATTAAATATGTGTAGAATTTTAAAAATGTTGTAAATTAATGAAACACTATTTTGTTTAAAAATAGTGATATATATATATAGTTAAGAAGAAACTGTTTTTTTTTGGCAACATTTTAAATAGTATAGTAACAGATGTGCTGATATTTAAACCAAGATTGAATATAACAAATTGGTTTTTTAACGATATAATTAAATACTGAAAAAAAAAAAAGAAGCAAACTACAGTATATTGACAAAGCTTAAATATTGTTAAAATTATAATTCGTAAAAATGACATTATCACTATTTGGTAGCACAGCCATCAAAAAGAGTGAATTTCTCTTGATACTCATATTTTAGTAATTATTTCAGAATAGATTTAAAATAAGTGTGTAAAGCTAAAATAATGAAATACTATATATTTTGAGAGTTATATTTTTGTTAAAATTAATAGAAATTTTTTTTTAAGAATATCAAAAATGTGGAAAAGGAAAACAAATTTTGAAATGAAATATATATATTCCATCTTTATTGTTAAAAGGAGTTTGCCTTGACAACAGTTTGAGATTGCTGATTGTTATCTACATTGGGATTGTCTAAGTATTGAATGTTTTCTTATATATATAAAATACATATTTTGCGGGTTCATCCGTGTTAAAAACTTTTAATATCAATATACTGACGTTTCGACTTGGTCACACAAGCCATCCACAGAGTTATAAAAAGGTAGAAAGACGGTTGTAGAGGCGCTACAATCACTGGTTTGAATAAAACATTAAAAATCCCACCAATAGCAAAAATGTTAAATTTAAGAATGTTTTTTAAAGAAATCTTTCCAAATAGGAGGAAGTTTGCACGTATCATCTCGCTTGTGGATGGCTTGTGTGACCAAGTCGAAACGTCAGTATATTGATATTAAAAGTTTTTAACACGGATGAACCCGCAAAATATGTATTTTATATATTTAACCCGTGCAAATCTTCGTTTTAACATATATATATATATATATATTACAAGCATAAAGCTAAACTAGTTTTGATATACATATATTAAATGTATGAGTAAATTAAAAATAATGTTATTAATTATAAAAAAATAAGCCCTTCATTGAAATCCTTGATGTATTTAATTAGATAAAAAATTGGTTACTAAACATCAACACCTCATGAGCATTTGACTTAATATAAATATATTTTTCCACTTCAAAGTTCCAACTATTCTCAATATTTATGCAATTCATCATACCAAATACTGCAGATAAATAGACATGAGTTGAAATAAAATAGGTTACCCATAGTTGTTAAGTAAAATCAAAGTTATTGAAGGATCATTAGTTGCTTCGAGAGATAAAATATTTATTATTCTTCTGCAGCTCTAAAATTGTAATATATGTCAATAAAATAAATAAACATAGCATGCATGTTTTTTTGGGATTGCTATTTTTTTCAGCATGAAATTTATAATAACATGTAAAAGAAAAATACTCAGTTACATTTTCTAATGCTTAAGAAAGAAAAAAAACCCCTTAGTTCCTAAATAGTAAATTTGGAAAGTAATTGACATGCTTACAGTATATGTCCTTCACAAGGTATTAAATACTGAAAAAAAAAATCGAATGACTAAATATTAAGAAAACCAACAGTAAAGCAAAAATAGTGTACAAATTTGGCAAAAGAATTGATTTGAAAAGTATTCATTACATTTATTAGCTCTAACAAAATCTTGCAAAGTCACAAAGTAAAATTATAAACTGTAGATAAGAATTTAAGTTTTATGTAATTTAAAAAAATATATTTAAAAAACCTTTATTCCATAAATATTTTAATTCTGATTATTTTTTCTTGTAATTTTTAAGATTTATAATTATTTTCTCTTTAAACCTCTAATATTTATAATAATCTTAAATGCTACTGTAAAATACATATTGATTTAATTTTTGAATTAATGTGTAGCCAGCATATACACTCACCACTGCTTTACTTTAGATTAAATAATTCTAATATGATTGCTTTGTTTCAAAAATGTCAATTTTATAAACATTACATAAGTGTTAGCTACTTTGATAAATTTATTAAGGGTATTTTATTTAATAGTAAAAAATGGTTCTGTTAATAATTATAATAAAGAAAAATATGATTTTGTTTATTTGCTTTTCAAATTTTCTTCTTCTAGAATTGTAAATAAAAATAGTAATTTGTTTGGAAAATAGAAAATTGTTGTAAGAGGGGTATTTCTTTGAACAAAGGAGAGTGTTGATAAAATGCTATTCCTGGAGTAGTGTTTGTAAAAAAGTTGTAAATAGGCCAGAATAGTTGGAGCTTAATTAAAAGAATAAAAATTCATAACTGGTTGATTCTCCAATTGAATTTTTTAAAAAACTGACTTGAGACACAATTTTTATAATAACTTCAGTTTTAATAATATTAGTGCAAAAAACTTTACATTGACAGAAACTAGAAAAACTAAGGAAAACAATAAGGCTAAGGCAAATAGTGAATACCATTTAAAAAATAAGGAAAAAAGAAATTTCAACATCTGGCATAATTATTACTTTATGGTTTGTCCATAATTTCTAATTTATCATTAACTAAGTTTAAATTAGAGTCCACTTTCTGTTTCCAGCTGGAGCAGTTATCTGTTCACTGGCTCAGAAGGATGGGACTCAATATGCTTTCAAGTTTTGAGTTTGTGGAGAAAAAAGTTTGCCAAGATGTAGGGGAGTATTTGTTTTATCATTTCATCACCTTTACAAAAAATTTTAAATCAATTTCAATTCAAAAATATTTGAAATTATCAATCGTTCCGTTCTAAGCAAATGGCTGCCATTAAAAAAGGAAAAAGCCAGTATAAAGAATTCTTAGAATAATTTGAGCAAGATTAAAACTTAAAAAAAGATTTTAAAATGAAACCAAATAATTCAAAAAGAATAATGTTACTAGAAATCCTAAGTTTAATGATAAGATTAATTGAGAAATGGTTTGAAAGTCAAATTCCATTGAAAACATTGGGGGGGGGGGAAAGCTTAATAAAGATAGTCTTAAGAATTTCACATTAACATCAGATATTTATAAAGTAAAGCAAGTTTCTACAGCTGCAAACCAGTCAGAAGGACAGAAAATAGACCAAGAAACAAACTAGATACAAAAGTAATTATAAAACAATAGAAAACAAAATAAATCCCAGCATTAATTCATTCATAAGAAAAAAGTTATGATATCATGATGTCAAACAGAGGGTAGTTGAATGTGGCAAAACAGTGGGGGGGGGAGGCAATTATTTTAAATATGAATTTGAACTCAATTTTAGAATCAAACATTATAGATTATGTTTTAAGCCATCTCCCTGCACAATAATTAAATTTTTCCAATAATTAGATCAAAAGTTATTGGGCCACTTCTGGTGTGATTGGGGAACCCCAAAAAAATTGAAAATTTTTATATCAACACAGAATTACAATGAAGTGTTCCTTGAGCCAAAAACAATGATTTAAAGAGAAAAATAAGTTCAAATGATGTTATAGACCCGAATAGAGATATTGAAGCTGCAATTCACTCAACCTTCTTTAATCCAACAATTATTATGAATAATCCAAAGATTAATTACAAATTTTTAGATTACACAACTGAAACCTTGATTACTAATCAAGACCTAAATTTCAATTAAGATAAGCAGAATTCAAATAGAGTCAACACAAGAATCCCAGTTGGAATCCTACTACAATCAAGTCCACAACATAGTTACAGAAACTAGTTATTAGAACAGGTTGGTTACCATCAATCTCTGCTGTACAAACAAACAATAAGCAAGAATCCCATAATGCCAATCACACTTTTCATAATTGGAATAACCAAGTGAAAAGATATAGGCTAGATTATAATTGCTGAAGAACTTTGCAGTTGGATGGGCTGAACAATTATTTAGAACATTTGACATGTATCAAGAGTTGACAACAGTGTGAAGCAGACTTTGATCTTCATTGGCTTCAGTGTATAAAGTGATATGGTCAAATGGTGTGTTCTCATGGTTTGCAGGTAAGGCTAACCATGGTTTTCAAGACTACAATGAATCAATGTATTTATCACCATGCATTTTGTAATCAAGGTATTTAATTCCATGTATTTTGTGATTAACCACTCATGTAATTTTTCCATGGTCTAGGTAGGTAGGTAGACCAAGTGTGATCCCAGCCCATTTGGATTGGCCCATATTAGTATTGTTGTCATGTTTCCATGGTTAACAATACATTTTTGGTGAGGTAAACTGAGTGTGGTCCTTGCCCATTTGGACTGTTGAATTAGAAGCCACATGTTTTTCTTGAAGATTTAGTCTCAGGAGTAGAGGTGATGGTCCTGAGGAGTTCATAGATCTGTGAGAGTGAATGGCAATCATCACCACAAAGAAAAGGATGACCAGGTACTGTTCTCATGGCCTTCTTTGATTCAGTTAGTGTTCTGGATCAGCTGAACCAATGGGATACCCAGGGTATTTAACCCACTTGCAATTGGGGGCCCGGGGTGGATTAACCTTGTCCAAGGGGTAGGTTTGGGGTCTTGCAAAGTGGAGTTCTGGCTGGTCTTGTCATAAATGAGGTCTGGGAGCTATTTGAGGACATGCCAATCAGGTTGAGAGTCATTTCTCTTTCATATATTATTGCCTTGAATGGATGGTTGCATCCCCTTGATTGACTATTCATTGCCTCTCTTCCTTGTGACTTCCTTGATGTTTGAACTTGGGATTCATTTTTTTAGATACTGGTAATACTAATTTATTGGGTAAGGAGGTTGGACTACTTTAAGCCACCTCCCAGCTCTATTACAGCAGTCTAATATTGTAATCTCTTTGGCTCTCTGGTGCAGGCAACAGAATGTGGTCCTGCACATTTGGGCCCATACGATCTGTTATAGTAACTTAATAAAGGTTTCTTTGGAATAACAACTAATTTAAATTGCATTTTCAGTGATAATTTCTTTGTATTTCTCACAACATTATCTGTCAAATGATATATAATACTTTTTATCTGAGATAATCCATAGCTTCAGAATCTCCAAAAGTAATCACATAAAAATTCTTCATTTTTATCTTATACCCCAAAAGTTGGTAAATCTCAAAGGCATCTATAAGAAAAAGATTCATCCTAATAAAATATACAAAACAAATCAATTCCAGAAGGTGGATATGCATTTGTGTTCGTAGCAATTAGCTTCTTATCTATCTAAAACTAGAAATTGTAGGCTACTCCCTGTATCACTGATAAATTGAGTTTCATCTCTACATTTTATATTTTTGGTGTATATCAGTAATGTTTATATTCTTCATGCACACCAGTGATGCTATCTTATTATATTTATTATCCTACAGAGATATAATTTATTTGCATAATGTGATGCAAGATGTGGCAAAACTATTGACTCCATAGCATGAATATCAAGGTATAGAAAAAAAATCAGAATTTTATTTTTTGCTTGCATAGAGTTCCATGTAGTATATGCATAATCATTGTGGCTACCACCATACACATATCATTTGAAATCTCTTTATTGGTTTTTAAGTGTTTTTATTTTCACATAGTATTATGCCCAATAAATTTTGTGATTGCTTTATCAACTGCAACTGCTCTGTACATTAGAGTATCAGCTTTTAAAATTTACATTGCACTGCTCTGTATATGTAAATAATTGTTTAGGTACTCATCTTTTAGCTAAATATGCCACTCTATGGCACAGTTTTTGCACCAAAACACATAAAAATGCTGTTTCCGAGGCTGACACATTCGAACTCGCATTTTCTATAATACAACTTTGTTGTTGTGCTACAGAATGCAGGCTGCTATGTCACGTCACAGTACAGCATGTATGTCACATAGCAGCAAATACATTTTCCAAATTTGCACAATTTATAAAATAATTACGGCTTGATGAGAGAGTTTTTATTTGAATTGTATTGACATGTTGTTTTCATTGGATTTTTTTTATTTTAAACTACTGAAATGTTCAGATTTTTTAAAGCAATAATTATAAGACTTTTTACAACATACTGTATTGAACTTTTATTTGGGAAAATGTTAAATATCTATATTTTTATTGAGTTGCAATTATGTAACATGTCAAGTAACGTACTGTTAGTAACATTCCACGAGACGAAGATTCTACCGTCTGTATATTTTTGAAGTAAAAAAGAGTGGTACGAAAAAATATCCAGTAAGAAAAGTCCAAATATACAGGTTTTTTTGTAAATTTCATAAAAAGCAAATATTATAAACATGTTTAATAAGTAAAGAAGACATTTGTATGTGTTTGTTGTTGTTTAAAAAAGTTTGAGTTTCGTCCAAGTATGGTTACAATTTTGAATTTTTTTATTTTAGCATTACAAACAACAGAACACTAACCCTAAAACTAACCCTAAACCTAACCCTAAACTAACCCTAAAACTAACCCTAAATCTAACCGTAACAACTTTTACTTTTATTATGATTATTATTTTTTAGTTAAACAACAACAAAAAAAGTCATAACACAAGTAAAAAAATATCCGATAGAAAATTGATAAAAAAAAAGCCGTAACACAAGTAAAAAAATATCCGATAGAAAATTGATACACAATTTAAAAAGTATACGATATAAAAAACATGAATCAAACTGTAATTTGTTGATTTTATTTTACATTTATTATTATCATTTAAATTGTATACGTTAATAAAACATAATATTTAAAAAAGACAATTTAGTTTTGTTTTTATTTTTGCATTACAAAAAAGCACAGAAAAATTATTAAAATCAATGACCCATGAATGTTCATATTTTATAGTTTTAGCATGAAAATGGCGCCATCCAACAGCATCTTTAGCTATAAGACAAGCACCATTACTTGTTATACAAACATGATGCAAGAACAAACACAAACACACTAATACAAATATAAACATATACCTTTTGAGAATCAATAGGTCTATACCCAAAATTGCTCTACAAAAACAATTTTTGTTATATTAAAAATTAAAATTAATAACTTGATGATATTCTGCAATACTGTATATTTACAATTAGGCTTCAGGTATGTGAAGAGTGCCTGTATTTCAAATATTTGTATAATAAAGAGCATAAATGATTTAATATTATATAATTTATATAGTACACACCAATACAAATGCAAACAAATGAATATACCATTTATCAAATGATTTAAAAAATTTCAAATATTAAAAATTAAAATTAATAACTTACGATATTCTGCAATTATATTTATATCGCATTGAAGACCTTCATATCTGAATTATCAGTGTATTTTTAATCCATTATATTAGGGTCATAAGGCCGATAAAGATTTTCTGTTTTTATCACCTCATGTAAACTAATAAATTGACCAGAAAATAAAAAAAATAAATTCATCTAATTTTAAAAATAATTGTTTAAAATTAAATTTTTCTTTATGGTTCATTCCAATGATATGCAAGGCTCAGTTCTAGCAAGTGTATACTTCTGTTGTTTTCTTTACTTTTTTTATCCCCAGAAAGCTGGTCATGGATTATAATGGAAAATTTCTGGATTAGTTTTGAACTTTTAAATTAGAACATGTTAATGTTGAAATGACTTTAGAGCTCTGAGGTTTATCTTAGAATGGTATTTAGCATGGCATACCATTGATATTTTTTTGCAAGGCTGGTAGTTTCTTCATTGGAAATTGGTGATTGCTGGCTCCAATAATAAGCATTTGCACCTTTTATGGGAAATCCATTTTAAGGTTGAAATATTTATGATAACAACTGGCTGATCTTTTCTCCCTTTTTTGAATTGTTTCTTTAGTAATTAAAATCTTTCCAAAAAAAAGACTGAATGACCTCACCTTTTCTCTCTCTCTTTTTTTCTCTTAAAAACAGCTTTTATGCCTATTCTTTATCTCCCACCAGATCTTAATTAAAAATCTAACAAGGGCTATTTTCTTTCATTTCTTTTTCCTTTTAAACACCACTTAAATCTTAATTAATTAAAAATACTCTCCCATCTAAGCTTTTAGATTGAGATATCACCACTTTAAAACTAATGTCTGCTTTTAGAATAAAATTTTGGTTTGTTTTAATCACAATAGTTTAAAACCAAAGTAAAAACAAATTATTTTAATCAAAATATTTTCAAAGCAATTTTTATGGTTTTAAAATATAATCAGCTATGTGTACTAGATACCTATTTATAAAAGCACACACTCTTACATAAATAAAAAATAACAAATACAAGACTTTAAATAACAAAACATTCTCTTTCCTTTGCAACCCCTAGAATTATATATATATATATATATATATATACAATTATATATATATATATATATATATATTGTAACAGTAACTAGGTTCAAACCCTGTTACAAGAAAGTGGAAAAGCACATACACATTACCCTCAATACAGGTATTTATTAAAGCTGTCATTAAAGGGTTAAAAATATATATAAAATTAGACATATATATGTGCGTGATTTAAATTTTGAATTCTTTTTTTTCTCTTTCTTTTAAGGAACTAAATGGGGAAGGGATTAATTAGTAATCCTTGTTTATTTTAGAAGGTTTTATTTTTAAAATATTATAAATTGGTAAAAAATACAGTTGTATGTAAATATTTTTATATAGATTGTTTTGGGATTGTCTAAAATATTGATTTTAATTTCAATCATATCTCAAATTAGCGAGGGTAGTGAAAAGAAATATTGTATATGCCTCCAAGCAATTCTGGGTTCTATAACAATCCTTAATTTCTTAAAAAAAAGAAAAATTCCAAGAATAGCTAAAGAATGTATTGCGAATAAGAAAAGATACCAGGAATGATGGCACCACAAGACAATGGACATGTCAAATGAAGTAAAAAGTAATTTGGAAAAGGAAAAAGTATTCAAAGAAAAAGAACTAGATCAGAGATCTGATAAAATTCTTTTTTCTGAGAAAGGACAAAGCAATTAGAAAAATTTAATTAATTAAAAAAAAAGAGTTAGGCAGTTAGATTGTAACCGTTGAGAAGAGAGAATCGTAGAGATATATTAATGAAACTGTGTAAAATGATGGGGTAAGCACCAATATGTGAAGGGCTCTACCACCTGCAGCCAATGTGAACTGACTCTACACCACCTGCCCATAGGAGAACCTGGGAACCTCATTAATAATCCATATTGCTTAACATAGGACAAAATAGGAGTGAATCATGCATCCAAAATATGAATAAATTTGTTTTAAAAATTATAGATCATAGAGAACTTCTATTGTGACTCATCCATCACCTATGTAACTCTTAATGCCAGACTTTGCAGAAAAAAACTATATTGCGCTCTCATAAGGCAAACTTCGAATGCTACAAGCTCATGGAACTCAACCCGATACACTACTTGATTCATTATATTCTGATCCCACACCCCGGGGTTCATCAGGTAACATGAACTATATTTTTTTATATATATAACTCGGAATTGCTTATGGCTACCCTCGTAATGACTCTATTAAATTAGTTCATAGCATGAAACTATTGCGTATAACTGTATACTAAATTTTTTTATATATAAATTAATATTTATTTGTTCCAGATTAAATATTTTATTACTTCATTTATGGTTTGGGGAATTTATTATATATTTTAACTAGGAATGATATGAGTTGACTTTATATAGATTATGTTTAAATATTAATAATAAAATTTTATATATATTTACCTTGGCATTAAAGTTACCTATTATTTATTGTTTACATTCTCCTATTATTTTACCTGCCAAATAAAATGCAAATTATTCCAATATGTCCGAAGTGAGCAGACACATTTATGATATCATTACATGTTACATACAAACCCACCTTTTTATTATTATCTCTATTCATCCGATAGGTTTACCTCCCAACCCTGGATAGGAGCTAACTTGGGTCAGGCACCTGGTTAATGGGGAACATAGAATTCTCACTGTAATAGTGAGTTTGGCGCTTGAGGTCAGCGATCAACTGAAACTTATAAATATATTCTTTCCATAGATATTCTTTATTTAGATCTTACTCAAGAGACAAAGGCTACCAGAAAACTTTCATTTCATTTGTCTTAAATCCTATTCACACAATATTTAGAAATTGTGTCATATAAATAATACTTATATAAATAATTCGTATTAAAATTCCTTTGGTAGATGGTATTTAAATGTTATCTACAGATGTTATGGTGACTAGACAGCCATAATTATTCCATCTAGTCTATGGTATGGCTCACATGTCCATTTCTTAAGATCTATTATATTTTGTTTAAGTCGTCAAACATCAGGTGTGATGGTTAGAAGGGGTGGCCAGTTGAAATATATATATATATATATATATATTGTTCCTATATATGTGGCCAGTTGAAATATATATATATATATATATATATTGTTCCTATATTGATATAGGCACATATAATTTTATCTAAAATTATATTATTAAAATAATCGTTCATAAAAGAAAAACATAAAATTAAACGTTGAAGAGTTTATTGCAGTTTGTTTTAGAAAAGGATAAGAATCAAATAGTTTTCTAGTGTTAGTTTTGAAATAAAAAAGCTACAATTAATTAATCAGAAGGGGAGAGGGGTGTTTCGTTAGAGAAATTAAACTAAGGGTTATAAAAGAAAGTAAAGAGTTTTTATTAGTATTCGTAAAAATATAATTTAAAAAGTTAAAACATACAAATCTCTTTTCATTCAAGTTTAATTAAAGAAAAAAATAATGTTAAAACTAAATAGTAAATTGTATTAAAAATATATGTGTGTATATATGTGCGATTTGTAAATAAATAAAATGTATGTGAAATAAAAAAAGATTATCATTAAAAACATGGCAATGGCTATTAATAAAATAAAACAACACATTTTATTGCATGGCTATTACTAATTAAGCAATCTTCCAAAACACGTTTATCAAATGATTATCACTGGAATTTGACAACAGATCTTTGCCAGAGATATTAGAAAGACAACAAGGCGCAGGTATAAATAGACCTTTTTTTATTGGACAGTAATCAGTTCACAAAAGTAATTGAGTAGGACAGTTCAGAAATTAATTGAGTCAGTTAACAAACAAAATGCAGTGTTGAGAAGATTTTGGGAATTCACGCCTCTCCACAGCCTAAAAAGTCTGATGAAAACAGCAAGATCTGCCCGTGAAATAATGTCAACGTAACAACTTAGAAAATCTCCGTCAATATCTAATTGTCTCCGATAGTAATAATTGTGAAAATCAGGAAACTCAGCAAGGAAACATCCCAGCCAGCTGATAAGCATTCATAATGGAAACATTTTCACCGAAAGCAGCCTCCAAAGAACAAAATTCTATGTCTACATTCAAAAGCCTAGGTAAAAACATTTGCTTATTTCATTTATACTGTAATAGCCATTGCATTGCATTAATTCGTATGAATCTTTCAAGAGTCTAATTATATGAACTCTATATCATACATAAATGAACTATTGATGTGTGTGATTAAATTTCAAATGCTATGTAGTTCTTTATTATCATTATTATGTGTGTGCATGAGTTAATATGTGCATGATCCTTATATCAATATTATTAGTCAAAGTAGATAAATTCCCAGTGTTCTGTTATGAAAATATTCAAGAATATTTAAACTATTTAGAATGTTAATTTAAAATATGCGTGTGTTTCATTAGAAGTATAAAATGTTTAAATTTAGTAAATAAATGTTAGTTAATAAATTATCTTTCAAATTATACTTTATTTGTCGGTCGATTCTTTTTATCAATTCCCTTTTATCAAGTCTTTTAACCACTAATTAAGTATAATCTATTAGTGATTACAAACAACTGAGCTAGTCATGGATTTAGGCATTGAGTTAGTGGCCACTGTTCAAAGTGTGTTGTCTATTCCTTTAGTATTCTTTTAGAATAAGCAGCTGGCACCCGTGTTTATACACAAACAAAAAAAGTGCTTTGAACTTGGTGTTGAACTCAACAACCAAGAAGAAGCTATTTCCTGGAAATGTAATGCTAGTTATATTGTATAAGCCCTGCCCCACTATTTTTTAGCCCAAAGGGAATCCGGTTAAAATTATATGCACGTCCGTTATATTTAAATGCCGTATATTTCCGATCCTCTGGATGAAGTTTGATTTGCCAGTAGCTGTCAGTTAAGTCAAACGTCTAAAATATTTTATTTTGAAATTTCAATAACAATTCGCTCATAGGCGGCAGAGCATTAGTATCAGCTATTGTTATCTTGTTTAACTGCCATGCGTCCAAACATAGCAGAATTGATCCATCTTTTTTCTTTACAGTTACGATGGAGTTATTGAAAGGAGATGAACATTTAGATATAATTCCCCATTTAAGCATTTTGTCTATTTGTTCTTCTACTTCACGTCTATATTGATGAGGTATGGGATATGCACGGGCTCGATATGGTTGGTCTTTCATAAGCCTTATCCTGTGTTCATACCCTTGGATTACCCCAGGAACCTCGGAAAATACACTTTCATAACTATTGAATAATTTCTTCAGTTGGTCTCTTTGTTTGTCATTTATGCATCTTGACTCATCCACCTTTTCCCCTATCTCTATTTCCATTACTGCACTTTGTACATCACTCTGTTTATTTATCTCATCCTTTTGGTGTTTTGTAAATGGAATTACTACGTTGTTTATTTCTGTCCGACTTCGTTTATAATCCAATACACAGCCTGTTTTGTACATAAAATCCGAGCCTTATATAACCTCATGAATCAGGCCCTCCAAAATCAACAGCATGTGCATATATTCTCGCTTTGCCATGTGTAATTTCACCCATGCCTGTTTGGATGCCAACCGCACCTTCTTACCATTAGCCAACAAAACATATACTGTTTTTAAAGGCAATGTTTTAATTTCCGGGTCAATGTCACTTATTTTATTAAACATTTCCTGTGACATTACCGATACCTGACTCCCCGAATCAGACAATGCACTAGTTGCACCTTTATCTTTATCTTTGGACAGCTCTGAGGTGCCATTACGGGTGTGCTCTCTTCTCCACTGCATACCAGATTCGCTACTTGCGTACAATCAACTTCTGCATTTACATCCTCATCCTGACCATCCACCATCCCCTATTGTTGTCCAATGCCTTTAGTATTTCAGCCATCTGCTCTACCATTTGCTTGCCAATCATTATTCATTCCACCTTCTTAGGTAAACCACGTCTAACTATACGCATAATATGCTGCTCCGATAATTTGTATGCTGTGATTGATCTCAATTTCGCTACTTGTCTACAAAAAAACGTAATAAATAACTCCCCCGTCAGCCACCTGTCCTGCTGTACTTGAAACTTAACCTTTTCCTGTAGCTCCTCCCCCCAATAGTTTGCCAACAATGACCACTTGTATTCACTGAACGTTGCCGGTTTTACATGTAATGAATTCCACCAGAACTGAGCTTCTCCCTGTATGTGACTGCAAGCTAAGGCAATTTGTGCTCCCTTGCTTAAACTATTCAAAATGCAATAATGTTCCAAGCTCTCTAAGTGATCACTCGGATTCTCCCCTCTGTTTCCCAAGAATGCTTTTATTTTTAGCAGCTGATTTACTGCCTCCATTTTATGCATGTGCTCCCATGTTTTTCCATTCTCATATTCCCTTTCTAATGCCTCTACTCTTTTTCTTAATTCATCCAGCTCTATATCTTTTCCCATTTTGAAACTATATATTTTATTTTTTCAAACTAGTGCTTATGTTAGACTAAATTTACTATACAATTTATTTATTTATTTTTCTTACTAAGACAGAAACTCACGCTAACTCCACACTTTTAGTCCTTTTCACTACCCGATATTAATGCTTTAACTTCACCCTTAACATCTAATTGACTCTGATTTGATAGCATACATGTCAAAATCTCTTTTCATTTCGAAAAAAAATTTCGGTCAATTCTTTTTTTTTTTTTTAAATTAAAACACTTTTACATACGTAATTTAACTTTTTAGATTTTTATTTTTAACAAGAACAAAGTATTTAATTAACTGTCATTTATGACAAGTTCGCCCCACATTGGGTAAAGCCATTTGAACCATGTTCGAATATGTGCATTCGAAACACTGGCCTCTTGGGCAGAGAAGAACATACTCAGAGAGTATGTATGCCCAAACGATAGCTATAAAGTATATAACTAGCATTACATTTCCAGGACATAGCTTCTTCTCGGCTGTTGAGTTCAACACCAAGTTCAAAGCACTTTTTTTGTTTGTGTATAAACACGGGCGCCAGCTGCTTATTCTAAAAGAATACTAAAAGAATAGACAACGCACTTTGAACAGTGGCCACTAATTCAACGCCTAAATCCATGACTAGCTCAGTTGTTTGTAATCACTAATAGATTATACTTAATTAGTGGTTAAAAGACTTGATAAAATGGAATTGATAAAAAGAATTGACCGACAAATAAAGTTTAATTTGAAAGATAATTTATTAACTAACATTTATTTACTAAATTTAAACATTTTATACTTCTAATAAAAACACACACATATTTTAAATTAACATTCTAAATAGTTTAAATATTCTTGAATATTTTCATAACAGAACACTGGGAATTTATCTACTTTGACTAATAATATTGATATAAGGATCACACACATAATAATGATAATAAAGGACTACATAGCATTTGAAATTTAATCACACACATCAATAGTTCATTTATGTATGATATAGAGTTCATATAATTAGACTCTTGAAAGATTCATATGAATTAATGCAATGCAATGGCTATTACAGTATAAATGAAATAAGCAAATGTTTTTACCTAGGCTTTTGAATGTAGACATAGAATTTTGTTCTTTGGAGGCTGCTTTCAGTGAAAATGTTTCCATTATGAATGCTTACCAGCCGGCTGGGACATTTCCTTGCTGAGTTTCAATTTTCACGATTATTACTATCGGAGACAATTAGATATTGACGGAGATTTTCTAAGTTGTTATGTTGACATTATTTCATGGGCAGATCTTGCTGTTTTCATCGGACTTTTTAGGTTGTGGAGAGGCATGAATTCCCAAAATCTTCTCAACACTGCATTTTGTTTGTTAACTGACTCAATTAATTTCTGAACTGCACTACTCAATTACTTTTGTGAACTGATTACTGTCCAATAAAAAAAGGTCTATTTATACCTGCGCGTTGTTGTCTTTCTAATATCTCCGGCAAAGATCTGTTGTCAAATTCCAGTGATAATCATTTGATAAACGTGCTTTGGAAGATTGCTTAATTAGTAATAGCCATGCAATAAAATGTGTTGTTTTATTTTATTAATAGCCATTGTCATGTTTTTAATGATAATCTTCTTTTATTTCACATACATTTTATTTATTTACAAATCGCACATATATACGCACATATATTTTTAATACAATTTACTATTTAGTTTTAACATTATTTTTTCTTTAATTAAACTTGAATGAAAAGAGATTTGTATGTTTTAACTTTTTAAATTATATTTTTACGAATACTAATAAAAACTCTTTACTTCCTTTTATAACCCTTAGTTTAATTTCTCTAATGAAACACCCCTCTCCCCTTCTGATTAATTAATTGTAGCTTTTTTATTTCAAAACTAACACTAGAAAACTATTTGATTCTTATCCTTTTCTAAAACAAACTGCAAAAACTCTTCAATGTTTAATTTTGTTTTTCTTTAATGAACGATTATTTTAATAATATAATTTTAGATAAAATTATATGTGCCTATATCAATATAGGTACAATATAAACAAAGCAAAACTCTCCACACAGTATCACCACCCTGTGCCAACCAGAGTAATCAATGAATGCCAGAAGGCTTATGCATAAAATCCCTATCTAATGCCTACTCATCCAATATCCCCAGACTAGTTTCTGGCTTGTGGCCATCATCAGTGAGGAGCTTTGGATCTGAGAGCACTGCATCTAGATCTTAGGATCTAATGCAATCCTCCTGCACCCACCTTTTATCTCTACTTAACTACAAAACTATGAGAATGAAATTGAAAACACAAAAATATTTTCAATCTAAGCTCAATAGCTTATATAGTCATATGGGTCAGAACTCAGTTCAGCACCCATACATTTTGGTGTCTTTGGCTCTTTAACAACCATAGCCAACACTATTCTATTAGGCAGGGTCATGATCATGTGATGCTTAATGGTGTTATATATATATATATATATATATGATTTCAAAATATATATATATATATATATATATATGATTTCAAAATAGCTACATTGTTTTATTTTAAATAAATGAATTATGCAGCAATAATAAATATTGCATGGACCTTAAAGTTATAATTTGTTAAGTCATGGGAAAATAATATTTAGTTTTTCCATATATGTTTTTATAATAATAAGGGGCAATATTTAAATAATTTCTTCATTACATAATAATATGAGGATTATCATATATTTTAAACATAGTGGTAACATTTGAAATGTATTATAATTTATTAATATTTATAAAAGAGAAAGCTATAAAATTAAATAAATAGTTTCTTTTGTTTTTTTTTCTCTTTAATAATTTTATCTAATTAATTTAATTTTTGTTTTGAAATTACTGAGAAAAAAACTATAGTCTCTTCAGTAAATTATTTAGCAATTATAATTTAATATTTTATGAGAGATAAAGTAGGTAATGCTTTATGTTTATGAATAGTTTTGAAAGAAAGGAAAAATAAGATTTTAACAATTTTGTTAAATTTTATTTTAATTAATCAGTTTTTTCAATTCTCTTTATCTCTCTTTAATACAACAATATTTTAATATTTATCAAATCAGTCTAATTAACTAATTATTTTGTCTTTTTTTGATATAACAAAAATAGTGATTAAAAGATTAATTTATTTTTGCATAAGAAAAACAAGTACAGTGGATTTTTTTTACTTGCTTATAATTAAAAAAAGAATGGGAAATAACTGAAGAATTATTTTTTGTGAAAATTGATCTAATTGGTCAGTGTTTAGTTTGGTAATATATAAAACCAAATTGTGATTAGGTCTGTTTCAAAATTAGAGCAATGGGCTAATAAGATCTAATTATCTGGTAAGCAGTCATTCCTGACTCAGTTGTGGAAGAAGACAGTCAGTTGTAAGCCAGCTGTTAAAAAAGAAAAAGCAGAAGTCTTAGCAAGTCTGTTGAAAAAAAAAGTAGAAGTTTTAATTTATCTGTGTAAAGCATGCCGTGAGTTTAGCATTTTATAGCTAAATTCATAGAGTGCTTTACACAGTAAACATTGTAACAACAGTATTAAATATTAATTATAATATGCAAATTGAGAATGCATTAGATTTTTTGGTACTGTTCTATTATTATGTTAAAATTTCTTGATGAGGTTGATCCCATCCAAACACATAAATATGCCATTTAGTGGGTCGCAGTCAAACCAAATAGTCACAACTTTTTTTCTGCTGTATCTAACAGCTTGCTTTGTTTTGTGCACTGTGTGCAATTTCATACAATACTATCTTTTAACAATGTTAACACTTCACTACCATACCATTTCAGGGTGGGTGGATTTAAAATTTGTAGAACTACTGCAATCTGCATTCAAATGTAATTATGGTACAACTTATCTAATGTAGTATTAAAAAGTAATAATTATAAGCTCCTTACTGCTCTTCCAAATCCAATATGTAAGGTGTAAATAATTAGAAATGGTTAGGGAAAACCACAATTTCACTGTTTCCCCCCCAAAAAAAATCACAGTTTGTGAGAACACCTACAAGAATTAAAATGTCTGACTGTAAAATTTCTCTTAGTAGTATCCAGAGACAAAAAGAAATTGTAAAAAAATACATATCTTAATCATAAAAAAAAATCAAATTGAAAATTATTAATCATTATTAATAGGTGTGCCATTAATGTTATCCAACATAGTTTAGTCACATATTCTTTCAAAGATAGCTATTGGAATAAGTAAAGATTAATTTTTATTTTCAAAAATTTCCACAAAAAGAGGGTCAAATACAGGTCAGTAATTAAAACATTCTAATTTCTTCCATTATGATGTACTTAGTTATCTGTCAAGCAATAATAGTAGACTTTTTAAAGTTTGTGGGGAGGTGAGAGGGGAGATTTTACCAGTGCAAACTGCTGGTGTACATGGGAAATTCTACTAGAATAGAATATTTGCACTAAAGTCTGTTAATTGATAAGTTTTAATTCTTGCAGATGTGAAAAGGCATATCATCCCCCCCCCACATTGCAGGACTAAGATGAAGTTTGTGGGCACTTATTAAAGGTTTAAATTTATCATAGTAAAATTGTTAATTGAATAAATTTGACAGTAATTTGTTAAGGAAATCAATCATTGAATTACATTAACTGGTGTGATAAAATGTCTGAGATTAAAAAATTATCATAGTTATATCCAGAGACAAAAAGAAATTGTAAAAAAAATTACAATAATTTATTAAGAAAGATAAATTAATAATTCATATGATTATTCTTTTTATTATTATTTTACAAATAAGGTTGTGTGCCCAGTAATGTTATATATATGTGCATTTTCCTAAAACAACACCATCAAGGGATTTCAATATGTTAACAGAACAGTATGGATTTTTTCTTTCCATTTTTTTTAAAAAGTTGATGGTGCTTAAGTTTTTGTTAGGTTTTTATTATATGTTTATTTAGCTATTGGTACCCTAATGATAAATACAGAGTCTTTATGGTCAATCAAATGATTTGTTATTAAACATTGTTGTCTTAATTTTAATAATTTTATGTAAGTAATATTGTATACTGTAATACAAATTAAAAAAAAAACAACAACTTCAGTATGGATTTTTTTACTTCAATATAATGAAAAACAGTTCTGTGGAAGAATACAAAAAAAAATTTAAATGGTTCTTTAGTTTCATTTTCTTCGCCTATTTGCTGCACTTTTGGGCCAGAGAAAACATACATTTTTTTTAGCAATATTAAACTTTTTTTTTTTTTTTAGAGATTCTACTTAGTCAGCATAACAACTAATTTGACCATGAAAAAATCAAGAAAATCTTTGAGTTTGGAAACCAAACTAGATAATGGCGTTTGGTGAATGGATTATAGGAAGTAACAACTTTAAGCTATGAATTTTTAAAAATATATTTAAGTTGCATTATTATACATACATAAATACATATTTTAAGTAAATACTTGCATAATACATCATAGTTTACACAAGCATTTAATATACTTTAAGGGTTTTAATATATATATGTATATATATATATATATTGAACCAGATTGATTTCCAATTCAATTGTTTATTACTAAAATTTAAAAGGGGAAAGACAACTTAATTTTCATTAAATGTTATTAAAATGTTTTTTATTATTATTAAAAAAAAAACAAAAAAAGCATATGTGTATTTAAACACATACGCATTTATATTTAAAATAGTTTACTTTCACTACTTTGTTTATAAAATTGATTTTAAAATAGTTTATTTTCTCCGCCTGTTTTGATCAATTTGATTTAAAACAGGCAAGCTTGCTAATTATGTATTCCTGTTGTTTTTATTTTAATCATTTTTAAAGTTAATTCTAAAAAAAAAAGTGGAGGTTTAATTGTGTTGTTGTTTTTGTTTCAATAATCCCTGGATGGAATTCTTAAATTAGATTGAGCGGGAAATTAATATTTACCCTGCCTGAGACATATAATTGGAGACTAATGAAAGTTTTCATGGAAAATGTAGTGAGGCAAGGATAGCCCACCAATTTTAGATAGAGGAGATTCAGTATAGAAATAGACACTTGCATTATTGCCTGCAGAGGGTCACACCACTTTGGATAGCAGTTCAGACATTTAATTCCTGCTAAAAACTTAAACCATTATCGACAAACTTCGTTACTGTGTAAGATGGCAAAATTTACCGCTATGAGTTTTGCCATCATTAGAAGTCTTACTAATTTAAACAAAGGACAGACCCACGCCTACCAGCTCTTCTTCAGTCATGCCAT
The DNA here is from genome assembly GCA_028023455.1 of Epiperipatus broadwayi. Classification (NCBI taxonomy): domain Eukaryota; kingdom Metazoa; phylum Onychophora; class Udeonychophora; order Euonychophora; family Peripatidae; genus Epiperipatus; species Epiperipatus broadwayi. Next base: position 27,140 of record JAQFVV010001083.1, on the reverse strand, counting down.
GAGTTTCTAAAATAAACACTGCCTCTACCTTGCCACTGTCAAAGGACCTGAAAATGGATTAAAGATAAATGTGCGCACTCTATATGAACTGTGCTTTATCGTAAGATGAAATTTTCTTTTATTCTTTCCAGGATAAATTTCTTTTCATTAAATCTCCACTCAATCTAATAAATAGGTAATCTAAATTAATATTTAACTTCATATTGATTAGCTATATTTATTCTCTTTTGTCGTACTTTGCCGTGGGTTTTGGAATCTTAGTTTTAAGATTCCAAGTTTGCTTTAAGTGTTGTTTATTGGAGAGTGACATGTGAATTTTTCTATTTTATGCCTCTTTTACTAAATGCTTTGGCAGTTGTGTATATTTTGAATGCTTATCTGTAATTATTTTAGTAGCCCGAATTAATTTTAAATACTGTGTTTGCGCTTTTTCAAACCACCCAAATCTTTTGGCTTGTGACTTTGTTTTCATAGTCTTCATTTCTTATCTCTGTGAAAGCAGAAACTATAATTGTTTTTGCTTTGTAATTTTATAAATCACCAGCAAGAAGACAATATTTATTCCTTTTGTAAATTACAGGTGAGAGAAACTTTCACTGCTAAAGCATTTATAGCTTTCCTATTTTCGTACTCATGTGCACTCTCCGATAGATTTATTTTGTATTTATGTATATAGTTTAAAATTTATCAGAGTGTGTACTCAGAACTTGTGTCATAAATTTATTTTTTTATTATAATTATTGGTAATTCGTTTCTTTAAATGCTGGGGCAGACGTTACTGATTTTCTTATGATTTACTTGTCTCCTATTGAGACCATTAATTCTTAGATTAGTTTTGTCAATCATTTGTTTGGGGAGTCACCAGTTTTATTTGTTTGTTTTCCATTCATTCTGAAGCATATTTGTCATGGTTCTTGAGGTAAATCAATCATCTTTGCTTTAAGATGCAGCTTCTACTAGCATATGACATTTTGGATCCCAACACATTTGTTTTTAGGGTCTAGAAAAGCTCGCTAGCGCTGGTTTCGTTGATTTATTTCAAGAACGTATTATTTTCATACCTGTGAATGAGAAAACCAACATTTAGAGGACTTCTCTTCTGCTGAATGAAATTGCTTCCTCCCTGTAGAACTCGTTATTAGAGAGTCGGTAAGTCTGCTAGAGCAATGTGTTTAGTCGTTCTAGTACACGCCTGAAATAACCCTATTGATTTTCATGTAAACTTTTTCTTAGAAGTTGTTTTGCTCTTAAATAAAAGTTTAAAATTTGTTCAAACTTAATTTGGCTGACGTTTGTCTTTGTGCTTTGATTTCTCAACTGTCTAAACAATATTTAAGATCTCTTGTTTCTCCCTAAGTTTAGCCTGACGCATTTTGATTCGCATATCCTGTCCACCCTAAAATAAATGTCTAGTCCCAATTTTCGGGTTAGTGGCGCCCCCATGGTGAGTATATGCGAAGCTAAAAGCTTTTGTCCGGCACAATATATATATATACTGTACTAGATAAATTATTTAATATATTTCCAACTTATAGTGTAATTTTTTAGCTGGAGTAACCAGCCATATTTTTTCCCCATAGACAACCATTATAAATGCTTATTCTGCATATAATATTTTTGCTTAGCAATGAGTTTTGGAAGACCAATTATTGTCATTAAGTGGGGTAATGGTGTATTTGAAATGTTGTATAAACTATTTCTATAGGAGATTAATTTAATTTGTTGAAACATTAATTTCTGCATTATATTTATTTTATTTACATTTTGTTCTTAGAATACAACTCTAAATACTGAGGCACCAAAATATCAATAGTAAATTACCATGCATAATTATCTGGAACCTAGTTATCTAAATCTGGCAATGTGCAGAAAGTTCAATTTACATAGTGCTTATTATATATCTATTTATATATGTGCTTAATAACCTTCACTTCACCACACATTCTTGAAACATATGAATATAGACATCTCAAAAGGCATATGATATTACATATGGAAAAAAAACTGAAATTGAATTACACTTGTTTGTGTTTCATTAAAACAGATATATCAATCTTTAACTGAGATTTAACATTTATATCTGGGCTAGGGTTAATCTCTAGTTTAATAAATAATTAGTGATTATCATTAAGGTAATGATATAGAATGAATCCTATCAAAGTTAGGTTGGAATAAGTTTGATATTTGTAAATCAAGATGTAACAATTTATATATTTATTTTAACTAAAAACTAGTAAAATATTTTACTGCTTGCAAAGACATAAATACATTTTATTATTTTTAAGTAAAATAATGCTTTATGGGCTTTATAAAATATTTTCAAAATTTTATAATTATTCTATTATTATTTTTTAATTTTTTAAAATAAAGAACAACAAAAAGTCAATCTTATTCTCATAAAGCGACTTAAAAATATTAATGAGACCTTTTTATTATTACTACTTTTTATAACCATTTCTTATGATACTCTAATAATATAACATCTCCGGTATTTTATTACATCTAAAAACTTGCAACAAGATATCATTTTTAACATTTATACTCAATCACTTTATTGATAGTAGAACTTAAAAAAAAGTATTGCATTGTCAGAATTAATTAATATATGCAAACGCAATTTAATTTCTAATGATATAATAAAGCTATTTTGGTGCTGCTAATTTCAAATTTATTACTTAATTTTGAAAGAATCTAATATTACATTTCACATTGCATCGCACTTTATATACAAAAGAAAATGAAGTAAAAATAACTTATTTTTTTCCACTACATTCCAAATTATATTTACAAATATATAAATAAAACTGCCACGCGCCTGCGAACATTAATACCCACTAATTATTACAAAAAAGTTTAATATCCGCTGCTATAGTTATTATTACTGAATAAATGAGTAGTGTTTTTGATTAAATAAATATTAGAATTAAAAAAAGATTCTATTGCTTGAGAGTTTAAATAAATTTGAGATCAAAAGTGATAGAATGGAGCGAGGTAGCTTGGACCTTAAGCTCTAGAGTTCCACGCAGAGCAATAAACATTGATTCCTTGTCATTAGTACCAAGAGATAAGTAGTGAAATCACGAATGCAAACATTTAACTCGTTTTAATGAGTGGTTGCTAATGAATGAATAAATATTACCAGAAACACTAATGTGTATTTTACAAACAAGAGTGCTAAGTTGATTCTAAATACACAAATAATAAGCATTGCATCAATTCAACTTTGTAAATTTATTATTAAAAATAGTAAAGGAATAAAGAATTGAGAAATGGATTTGCAGATGAAAAAAAAATCTTAATTTGTTTAATTGTGCGGAACTGTAGATCTCACCTTATGATTTGTGTGCTCTAATATTACATCACTTTCTGACTAAAAGATTAGCAATTATTTATTTATTTTATTCAATTTATTTTATAAATGCATTGAACTATATGTTTATTTAAAAAAGGATATATTATTAACAAGCAGTTTATTTTGTAAAAAAGATACAAATTAGCTGTTTCTATGCTGGGTACATATATAATTATCAATCTCATATAATTGAGAGTTCACAAACCATCAGTTTTTAGGATCTTTATATATATCTCCAGTACTTAAGATTTGCCCATATATAAGCATTTGGGTGGAATGAATAAGTGATTCATTTATTCGTTCGCAAAGACTTTATCTTGTGTTGGAAATGAAAGTACTGTATTCATTTATTAGTATTAACATTCGTAAAAGCACAGATCATCTTATATTACTTGATTTTAGGCCTACCAATAAAATATGAAATAACTCAGCTTAATATTTTGTTCTCTATTCTAACCTATTTACTGTATTCTTAAGTAAAATTAATGAAGTCAAAAGTAATAGTTAATGAAATTAAAAATGTTCTGAAATAGACAATAAAGTACCCGAATATATGATACTACTGATTTTTTATGCGTACAAGAATGATATTGGAATACAAAAATTAAAATCTGCTCTTAATATTATATATATAATAGACACAGCATTACATTTTTACATTCATTTATACCCTTTTGTCTCTAATATGTAATAATCTTAATGTGTTTTATAAATGTTAAGATGACATCTTTACCTTGAATATAAATCAACACATATCATTTAAAAGAAGTTTGATTACTTGATAAAGTAAGGATTGTTTTAAATTAAAAATATTATTTTTTTACTAAAAGAAAACATGTTTATTTCTAATACATAACAAAATTGTAATACAAAATACATTAATATTCGAACATAATATATTAACAAATAAAATGGTATAAGATATAATAAAAGATACAACATATGCATACACAAACACATATATGTAGTTTCAGAATGATTAATTAATCATATTATGGAGGACTTTAAAAGTATATTACCAGCGTTTAAGTTAATTACTTAAGGCCAACAATCACATATTTTGGAAAAACGTATTTTATTACATTACACATATTTATATAAATATGCATGAGCACATTTCTCCTTCCAAACCAATTATGTAATTTTACTGAGAACAAAAAAAAAAAAAAAACTAAATGCATTTGTTATATTTTAAGATAACAGTACAAGAATTGCTAGTGAATTAAAACTAATATTATATTTAAAATCATGTTAGAAAATAATTTTTGTAGCAATACAACTGCTATTCATAAAAATATTTTTTTGATAACGTTGGCTATTTACATAAAAAAATCTAAATATGCTGATAGAAAAGAACTTACTAATTATTCACTAAGTATAGTAGTATTCAGACATTCAATGAAGAGCATAAAATAGTTGCTTATTAAGCATTCATTACAGGGAACTAATGATAAAGAAACATTTATTATTCTTAATTAAAATTTATATAACTGTGTGTATGAAATAAGTTTCTTGATCGTTTTAATTGTTTTATGGAGTCCAAAATTTTTGTTAAACAACTTAGTATTAAAAATAATGAAATGATTCTTTGTCCAGGAATTCATAAGAACTTTAAGCATGGCGAGTGACAGACCCAAGCAGATTCCATAGTCTGACACCCCCTACCAATGTAGTAAGTAAATCATGCAGGCCAAAAAATAACTGAATATTTAGAGGGGATTTGAACTCAATCATCTTCAATTATGTCTAGCTTAAGTATATATACTATAGTACTTGTATTTAAATATTACAGATTTAGCATGCATTCTGCCCATCACTCTTCTGGGTACTTAAATGATTTTAAGGTTCTATATATGAGGATTCAGAATGATTTAGGTCACCATGGATATAACATTAAAATTAACAAGCTAGAGCTTTCAACATGCCATCATGAGATTTTGAGTGATACGGATGGGTGGAGAGGGAGAAAATTGAAGCCTGCCATTAAAGTTTGAGGATTTTCTATTTTAATATAGACAGAGTACTCACTGTATGTAGGAGTGGGAGATGATAATCCAGACCAACTGATGAGTACTGACTCAGCATAAATACATATATTGGAGAATATTTATATTTTTCTTATGTATGTGGCCATGTGTACCAGTCAGAAAACCACCACAACCTAAATGCCAGTCAGATACAAACTCAGCTGAACCAAACTGAATTCAAACCCTCCTCACCAGCTCAGATTAGTAGAAATCGATGGCACAGTGCTATGCGCCAAGAAACTAGCTCAACAGTTGGTGAGGATTAGAGATCCTTGAACTGACACTAATATCGGATAATAAATTAACTAAGATAATTTTAAATCGAATCACATGTATATATTCGAGTTGCCAACACAGACAGCGAGCATTAACATTAAAATAATTATTGAATAAAAGAATTAAGAACTTAGAAACCAAGTGTGTTTAGAAAATATTTAATAATAATAGTTTGTTTTGTTTGAATTTTAAATAATGATTATATTAATTAATTCTAGTCCTTAAACAAAGTTTATAATTATAATAAGAGTGGTGGTCCTTATTATACACCAATGAGTATTACACAATATTTTGGAATTCTATGTCTATGCCCTCAACAAGAAAATAAAGGCAGATAAAGGTAATCATTTGTAAAGGACATTATTACTCTAATTTTATACGAAAGAATGTGAGATTTATTTTCACATTCGCAAATCCATTCATGAAGAGCAAGATATGTATTTAGGGCATAACTTTAACCTTTTATTAGGAAACTTATTTAATTAAATATATTGAGAATTTATTCGACTTTAATTGAAATCACTTTGTCACGAATTACAAGCATCAGAGTGGGCTTTACCGGAACAGAGAGGTAACAGTGCTGATGAATTATGAGCTGTAAAATAAACATGAAAGATAATAGCTGGCCAGTGATTTAAAAGTAGTATGGTGGCTTGTATTTGACAAGTCTTATGCCCTTTAAGTAGATGTGGAACACGGGTAAGCCAGGCCGAGTCATAACTATGAGCCTTTGGTGTTACAAATATAATCTGAGAGTGGGAGGAAGTGCTTTCTTCCTCTATAATTAAAATATCAGAAATATCATCACTGACAAGCCTGTGAAATGAACGATAGCCCTACTCCAGCAACATTGAAGATGATGACTCAATAGTCACCATTTGAAAATAAAACCCAATTATAGAATGCTCTATGTGATGACTTGATCAAATTATTTAAAGTCAAATGAGCTTTTAAATAAAACTATTTTAACGCATAATAAAATTATATTAATCATGCCCCAAATATTGTGCCCTTCCTGAATCTAAATAGCAAGTAACTGAAATTTGAATTAGAATATATTTGATTCCTTTATTGGCCCTTTTGCAAAAATATTTTAACATTATATATATGAATAAATACATATTGGTAAACACGAGAAAATAGCTGGGGCATAGATTAGAAATGGAGCTAATAATTTATTATAAAAATAACAAACATTTAATAATTTCTTTCAACTCGATGATTGATAGAACTGTATAAATCTAGTTCTAATGGGTGAGAATTATTATCAGATTTAATATTATATTATTTGCATGAAGCAAATGGAACAAAGGGGCTCATTGAGTCGAAGGATTATTGGCATATAATTAAAAATAAACAACATTAATAAATCACACGATAAATATATATAATATAGTAAATGAACCCCCAAGTAAGAAAGGAGAAAGTTAAATTTAAAGACTAGAGATTGAGAAAATTTATATAATTTAAAATAGCATGAATAAAAGGGTTTACACAGAGTATTACATTTATAGAATGAAAAGAGTTCTTAAAGGGAGTGCAAAGTAAAGTTCGAAACTGGCCAGAAATTTTAAGGTTCATTATGAAAACATATTACCCATTTCTTCCAGGGCTGGTTTTTAGTTTACACGTCCAGGTGAGGAAAACGTAGGCATGCATTTGGTTGATTACTTGAACAGTATTTTAATGAATTTTTCATGATTTTAGCAGCATGATTGGTCCAGAAAAGATTCAGCAGCTTCATTGAAGATTTTTAGGGAACTTCAGGAACAATAGCCAGATTCATGAGGTTTAGCCCCTTATCATGATAGGAACACTATTTGAATTCATGATTTAAAATGCATAGAGTTTACTGCACTTCTCTACAACAAAGACGGCTTCCTCTTCAAACTTTTCAGAGCTTGATATACTGTATTTGATGCCTTCGGGCTAGCGCTTCTTTCATTATCAATGTTACAAAATTTACTGGTTGTTTTTAGGTACATTGCTTCGATAAGGCTTTCAAACGCATTAATTTAAATTCATTTTCTAATTAGAAAATGAATTCTTAAAATCAGAAAAAATGATTTTAATTAGGAAATTCTTACATTTTAAATACTTATCTTTTTTTCTAATTAATAAAACTTTACCCATTGTTTTGGAAAGGGAAAATCTGAAAGCTTATCGAAAGAATGTAGCTTTTAATCCATAAAACTTTAACAAATTATTTAAAAATAAAATCAAACATTCCCGATGCAATGAAACTTTCGAACAATTATATATATTTAAATATTTACAAATATCATGAATTTATTAATAGAATTGATCAATTTAAACCTTAAACTAGTTATTTGAATACTCATTTATGAAATAAGTTTTTCTTTATGGAAATTAGCCTGGATTGAACATATAAAGGCCCATTGCATCGGAAATTTAAGGTTAGTACTAGGGTTTGAAGTGGGCTGATGGCTAGATGTCATGAAGCTAGGATCGAACTCAGATCCAACTGCTTCATTTCTTTTCACTTAAAAAAACAATGAAAAAAAAATCTCTTTACTTATACATGATGCATTCACGTAAGTGTACTCGCTAATTGGTAGACTCTGGGAGAACAGCATAAGCATGAATAATATCATCTGTATGAACTACAAAATTATACATGTCTCATTGCGATCATTTTTTTAATGTTATCTAGCTTATAAATAGGTCGGTTAATCAAGTCTCATTTTCCCTATGGTCATGTCAGTCGGTCATCTGTATATATATATATATGTCTCTTCATTTAATGGTTGTCCTATTGTTTCCCTCGATCAGGTGGCCTATATGAGTTGAACTTTTGATGGTGGTTATAGTTTTGGTCCTTTCTTGTTGGTGTGAAGTTCCCGTAGTCTATTGCTGTCAGTAATTCTATGGCCTTTTCTGCGACTGAATGCACAAAAAAATTCTTTAACATTAAATAAATGAGCGAGGGGGTTCCTTCCTGGGTCTTCTTTGAAAATTTGAGTCTGTATTGAGGATCCAGGAAATGGCATTTGTAAATTCCTCAAACTAAGTTGAGGATTCATTATCCATCCCATTTCTACTTTTAGTTTTATTTTACTAGTGGTCTGAACATCTTCTTTTTCCCTTTCTGTATTTATATCATCTGCTTGTACCATTTCTTGATTTGACTCATCTTCTCTACTGTCATCATCTTTGCTATCTACAACTTCTTTTGGTGCGGTCTGATCATCTTCATCATCTATTTTGGGGGCTTTGCAAGTGTCTATTGCTGTATGATGCTTTACAATCTCTGGGTTTGGGTTGGTTTGGATGTCTCATTTTTCCTCGAGCCTTCATCATCAGCATTAACTTCCTGTCTTCTCTCATTTCTCTGAGGATCATATGCAAAGTCTCTCTTTCCATTTTTGAAAATAAGTAAATAATATAATAAACAATGTGAATCACAAACTTATGGCACTCTCTCTGTATACTTAAATAATACCTTTTTTTCTTTAGTACATTTAATTAGGTCTCTGACTACTGGTCCCATTGTCCCAATCTTCACTAGCTGCTGCATATTATTTCTCCAATCTATCTAATCTGCCTTTTTAAGTTTAGTTTTAGTTTACCTATGTTTTCTTGGTTAACTCTTTCTATTAATTCTTTGAATGAGACATGTATTTTATTTAAAAAACTATTAAAGATAAGAAAAACAAACATTACTCACTTTCCCTCTGTTCAACTGTTCTCCCATGTCTGAAAAAAAACTATACAAATATTTAGTGATATACAAATATTAATATATATATATATATATATATATAATATTTATTATTTATTTTATTTTTTTTTTTTTTTTAGCAGGTAGTACAAGTAATTGTCTGTATTGGATACATTTGGTTTTCATTATTTAGGCAACTGACCCACTACTGTGCTGACAATCAAATTTGCTGATAAATTTATTTATATGGGTGCCAGTGAGCAAAATGAGATCAATAGGGCATGTGAAATAACCCCATTGACCCCCAAAACACTTATGATTGACTTAATTTTTGATAGAACAATTTGATTGATGAATATTTATTATTTATTAACAACTGACATGTTCCTGACCTGAGTTTAAATATAAGAGTTCAAATATTATTTTCACTAAGCACAAGGTTTTCACACACAAAAAAATGTCAAAATTAATATTACACAAGAACTTTTATTTGTTGATATCATTTTTAATCTTGCTAGCATGAAAGCATGTGAACCATTTAAGCATTTTGCCAACTGCATCTGGCTGCTTGGTGTACACAAAAGGTCTTCACCTGCTTTGAGGTTACTCTAGAAATTATTGTCATTAAAGCATGTTGTCACACTGCATTGGACAACTTGACATATAATTCCCAGTTTGAAGGTCTTCACCTGCTTTGTGGCTACTAAGAATACAGAGCGAAAATTTGATATATGTGCTAGCAACCAATACTTTAAAACTTTTAACATGATATCATATTGGATATTTTCAATTATAAGACTGAGATAAACTAATTAATTTTGACCCAGAAAAATATTTCATCTAATTTTACCTCTTGCTTTGATACTCTTACTACTTTTCTAACAATAATTTTCTTACTGTCATGAACGTGTATAACACAAACGTATGATATATATATATATATATATACTGATATAGTACACATATAATTAATTATACATATATTTAAATAATTATTCTAACTAACAAATCTTTTGCTTAAGAACATTTAAAAAATAATCTTGAAAACATTTAATTATAAGAAAGAGAATTACAAAATGACATTTAAATTTATTAAATCATTTCAGTTATGCATTATAAATCGCATAACTTTTCTTCAAGTCTATATAACATTCTACAAAAATATCACTTTCTACTGAAACATTTAATTTATCAAGATCTCAAATGACTGAGTAACTAAGATCATAATTACTATCTACAAGGTGTGTGGGGTTTATTAATCAAAGCTCCATGTTGGGCACCAAAAACATAACCATGTAAGTTGAAAAACCACCACCACCTAAACACAAGTTGGATCCAAACTCAGCTGCACCAAACTGAATTCAAACCCAACTCACCAGATCATATTAGTAGAAATCGATGGCACAGTGCTATGTACCAAGAAACTAGGTCAATGGTTGGTGAGGATTAGAGACCCTTGAATTGTCACTAATATCAAATAATAAATTAACTAAGAAAATTTTAAATCGAATCATATGTATATGTACAGGTTTCCAACACAGAAAGTGAGCATTAACATTAAAATAATTATTGAATAAGAGAATTAAGAACTAAGAAACCAAGTGTGTTTAGAAAATATTTAATAATAATAGTTTGTTTTGTTTGAATTTTAAATAATGATTATATTAATTAATTCTAGTCCTTAAACAAAGTTTATAATTATAATAAGAGTGGCAGTCCTTATTATATGCCAATGAGTATTACACAATATTTTGGAACTCTATGTCTATGTCCCCAACAAGAAAATAAAGGCAGATAAAGGTATTCATTTGTAAAGGACATTATTACTCTAATTTTATACGAAAGAATGTGAGATTTATTTTCACATTCGCAAATCCATTCATGAAGAGCAAGATACGTATTTAGGGCATAACTTTAACCATTTATTAGGAAACTTATTTAATTAAATATATTGAGAATTTGTTCGACTTTAATTGAAATCACTTCGTCACGAATTACAAGCTTTACCGGAACAGAGAGGTAACGGTGCTGATGAATTATGAGCTGTAAAATAAACATGAAAGATAATAGCTGTCCAGTGATTTAAAAGTAGGATGGTGGCTTGTATTTGACAAGTCTTATGCCCTTTAAGTAGATGTGGAACACAGGTAATCCAGGCCGAGTCGTAACTATGAGCCTTTGGTGTTACAAATATAACCTGAGTGTGGGAGGAAGTGCTTTCTTCCTCTATAATTAAAATATCACAAATATCATCACCGACAAGCCTGTGAAATGAACGATAGCCCTACGCCAGCGACATTGAAGATGATGACTCGATAGTCACCATTTGAAAATAAAACCCAATTATAGAATGCTCTATGTGATGACTTGATCAAATTATTTAAAGTCAAACGAGCTTTTAAATAAAACTATTTTAATGCATGATAAAATTATGTTAATCATGCCCCAAATATTGTGCCCTACTTTATCGGCCCTTTTGCAAAAATATTTTAACATTATATATATGAATAAATACATATTGGTAAACATGAGAAAAGAGCTGGGGCATAGATTAGAAATGGAGCTAATAATTTATTATAAAAATAACAAACATTTAATAATTTCTTTCAACTCGATGATTGATAGAACTGTATATCTAGTTCTAATGGGTGAGAATTATTATCAGATTTAATATTATATTATTTGCATGAGGCAAATGGAACAAAGGGGCTCATTGAGTCAAAGGATTATTGGCATATAATTAAAAATAAACAACATTAATAAATCACATGATAAATATATATATAATATAGTAAATGAACCGCCAAGTAAGAAAGGAGAAAGTTAAATTTAAAGACTAGAGATTGAGAAAATTTATATAATTTAAAATAGCATGAATAAAAGGGTTTACACAGAGTATTACATTTATAGAATGAAAAGAGCTCTTAAAGAGAGTATAAAGTAAAGTTCGAAACTGGCCAGAAAGTTTAAGGTTCATTATAGAAACATATTACCCATTTCTTCCGGGGCTGGTTCTTAGTTTACACATCTGGGTGAGGAAAATGTAGGGATGCATTTGGTTGATTACTTGAACAGTATTTTAATGAATTTTCATGATTTTAGCAGCATGATTGGTCTGGAAAAGATTCAGCAGCTTCATTGAAGATTTTTAGAGAACTTCAGGAACAATAGCCAGATTCCTGACATTTAGCCCCTTACCATGATAGGAACACTATTTGAATTCATGATTTAAAATGCATAGAGTTTACTGTACTTCTCTACAACAAAGATGGCTTCCTCTCCAAACTTTTCAGAGCTATATATACTGTATTTGATGCCTTCGGGCTAGGGCTTCTTTCATTATCAATGTTACAAAATTTACTGGTTGTTTTTAGATACATTTCTTCGATAAGGCTTTCAAACTCATTAACTTGAATTAATTTTCTAATTAGAAAATGAATTCTTAAAATCAAAAAAATGATTTTAATTAGGAAATTCTTACATTTTAAATACTTATCTTTTTTTCCAATTAATAAAACTTTACCCATTGTTTTGGAAAGGGAAAATCTGAAAGCTTATCGAAAGAATGTAGCTTTTAATCAATAAAACTTAAACAAATTATTTAAAAATAAAATCAAACATTCCCAACGCAATGAAACTTTTGAACAATTATATATATTGAAATATTTACAAATATATACGCACAATCCACGCAGTTATAATATATATAAATTCATGAATACTTCTATCATGAATTTATTAATAGAATTGATCAATTTAAACCTTAAACTAGTTATTTGAATACACATTTATGAAATAAGTTTTTTTTTATGGAAATTAGCATGGATTAAACGTATAAAGCCCAATTGCATCGGGAATTTAAGGTTAGTACTAGGGTTTGAAGTGGGCTGATGGCTAGATGTCATGAAGCTAGGATCGAACTCAGATCCGACTGCTTCACATGTGACTAAAGGAAGTTTGAAAGTCTGGATTCAAATCCCCTCTAATAATTACATCTAGCTTATATATATATATTAGTATTTAAATTGAATGATTTATTGCTTGGGAGTTCATAAAATGTTCAAACACTTGACAGTGATAGAGTTGGGCAGCAGTGCCTGTATCTTAAATTTCAGAATCTTCCAATATACCATGAAGAACAATTAAATGAGTATAATTACATTCAAATATTCAGAAAAAGGAGTGAACTCATTATCAACTACATTGCCATTAAAATATTTCCAGGTTTAAATTCAAGTTTAGTGAGTATATTTCTGAAAGTAACTTTGATACTTATAGAAATGACATTATTTTGCTTTTACCATAATTACTTGAGTAGAGTATGTCAACAATATTTTGACTAAATAACTTAGTTACTCTCTAGCAAAAATATTCAAATTAAACACTTCAGACAAGGAATAAAATACTTAAATTTAAGTTTTATCAAACTTCATAATCTTTAGTTGTATGACTATTTTCTGTTTACCAGATTACCAAGACAATTGAAGAATTCCATAGAAAAATATTAGTATAGATACTTTTTTAACTATGTATAATTTAGTAGTGACTTTCAGAAAGATGGATAGACATACCAAGGTAATTAATTTGAAGAAATTAATTTATTCAAAACCATTTTTTAATATTAAAGTAATGGAAGTATCAGTTGGAGTTCTGAAAAGTTAGTGTTGTACCAGTCAAAATATGTCACCTAACAACATGACTCATCCATGAAGTCTGATTCAAACTCAGTCAAACCAAAGGGATTCGAACTCAGACCAAACTGAATTTAAACCCAACTCTTGAGCTCAGATCAATCAATGGATGACATATGTTGATGGTACATAACTATGCACCAATAAACTAGCTCAACAAATTATGCTGATTTGAGACTCCTGATCTGACTCTAATAACGTATAATAAAATAACTAAGGTTGTTTATAAATCAATTCATATATGTATGTTCGGGTTGCCAATACAGACAGAAAGCATTAATATTAAAATAATTATTGAATAATAAAGATAGTTAAAAAACACCAAGTGAGTTATAAAATGTTTAATAAGAATAAATATTTTGTTCAACTTTTGTGATTAAGATTATATAGATTACCTCTAGTCTTTAAGAATGGGAGTTATAATTTACAATAAGAATGGCAGTCATTATTATATGCCAATAATCAATATGCACTTATAGAAGGATTATATATGTCTATGCCCTGACAAGTAAATAAAGGTAGATAAAGGTATTTGGCTTTGACAGAAATTATTATTCTAATTTTAAAAGAATGTGAGATTCATTTTCACATTTGTAAATCAACTTACAAAACGCATGATAAATATTTAGGGCATAACTTTACTGTTTACTAAATAACTTATTTAATGATAAATGAATATGAGATTGTTTGACTTTAAAAAAATCAATTCATCACAATTTATGAGCATGACAGTGGGGATTTATTTGAACTGAGAAATAGCAGTGCTGATGATTTATGAACTTTAAGAATAAATACAAAAATAATGGCTTGTCAGTGATTTGAGAAAATAGGTGGCTTGTATTTGAAAAGTTTTTATGCCCTATGAAGGATCCATGGAACACAGGGAAAGCCAGGCCAGGTCATAGCCATGAACCTTTGGTGTTTCAATATAAACAAGCAAGTGAAGAAGTGGTTTCTTCCTGGGTAATTAAAGTAACACTAATATCACTGAGGACAAGCTTACGAGGCAGGAGATGGCAGGCGTCAGCAAAGTTTAAAAAATGATGACTTAATAATCATCGTGTTTAAATAATAAAACCCAATTTATAAAAGGAATACTCTACATAATAACCTGATCATGTTGAATTAAAGTCAAACGAGCTTTAACTAAAAGTATTTAAGGCAATTATAAAAAATTATGCTAATTATACTCTAAATATCATGCCTCCCTGAATACTAATATAAAGTATAAAGTTTAAATTAGAACATATTGACATTAATTCCTTTATCAACCTTTTTGAAAAACATTTTAATATCATTAATATGAATGAATAAATATTGTTGAAATTCAAAAAAATAGCCAGGAGCATAGGTTAGAAATGGCTAATGGTCATTATCAGCCATTAGTACAAATAACAAACATTTAATAAATCCTTCAACTCAATAATTAATAGAACTGCATTAAATTAGTTCTAGTGAACAAGAATTACTATAACTTAATATTATATTATTTTCATGAGGGAATTTTAACAAAAGAGATTATTATCGCGTTGAAGTTTTATTGGCATATAATCAAAAATAAATGATATTAATAATCATTCAATAAATATATAATACTGTTAGTGAAATGAACCGCCATTGTAAGAAAGGAAAGTTAACAAATATTAAATTTAAAGACTAGAGATAGAGAATTACTTTTACAAATAAAGGCATTATAAAGCAAGAAGGAAATTTAACAGTAATTAATTTTAAAAGGTGGTGTAAAATAAAGTTCAGAAACTGGCCAGAAAGTTGCGGTTCATTTAAAGAAAGATATTACCATTCCTTCATGGTTGGTTCCTTAGTTTACATGGCAGAGTCTGATTGGGTTGAAATGTAGATGCACATTTTTAACTTAGGTGAATGGCATTTTGATTTATTCTTTCAGGTTTTGGCAGCATGATTGGTGTAGAAAAAGTTTAATTTTGCAGCTACATTGAAGATCTTCTGGTGACTTTGGGCCCAGCAATCAGATTCCTGAAGTCATCCACTCACCATGATGGAGACATTATGAAGATTGATAATTTAAAATGCATGTAGCTTCTAGCAGCAAGTTCTCTTAAACAAAAATGGCTTCTCTTTCTCAAAACTTTTTTCGGGCTATTTATACCTGTTCTCTGATTTCCCACCTATACTGACCCTTGATGACTTCAGGCTAAAGCTTCTTACCTTATCAAAGTTACAAATTTTTGTTAATTGATTTTAGATACATTCCTTCGATAAGGCTTTCAAACTCATTAACTTTGAATTTATTTTCTAATTAGAAAATGAATTTGTAAATCTGAAAAACGATTTTAATTAGGAACCATCCTTACATTTTAAATTATTATCTTTTTGCTAATTAATAAAACTTTCCCCATTGTCTTTGGGAGCAGACAATCCGAAAGCTTATCGAAAGAATGTAGCTTTTAATCAGAGAAATTTGAACAAACTGGTATAAGTAAAATAAAACATTCCGACACAATGAAACTTTATAATGAATATATATTTAATTATTTATAAATACATATGCACAATCCACGCAATTATAATATATATGTTTTTATGAATAATTTTATCATGAATTTATTAATGATATTGATTAGTTTAAATATTAAGGTAGTTGGTTTTAACATATATTTATATAATACTGTTTTTTATTGAAACAAGCATGTATTGAACAATAAAGCCCCTTTGCATTTGGAAATTCATGGTTAGTACTAGGGTTTGAAGTGGGCTGCAGATGAGATAGCATGAAGCTAGAATCAAACTTAGATCTGACTGCTTCAGTGTGTATATGTGTGTTATTGTTGGCAATTGAGGTCAGTTTTATCAGGAAAATTATTGGCAGTGGATTATTAATTTGATGCTGCTATTAATTTAACTTTGAATTGATGTTTTTGTATTAATATTTATACACAGCTTCGGTTGCAGAAAGGTATTTATTTAAAGCTTTAAAAAAATCAAGCGAAGTTTTCATTGTAACTGATATTATTTGGTGATTATTCATATAACAAATAGACATGGATAGTCTGCTCACCTATACATCAAACAGCATAATGAGTCTATTGTCTGTTCACTTCTGAGTTTAAGATCAAGAAAAATTATAGTTTAACTTCTCAATTGTTAATAGTTCTTAATTGAATCAACAGTTGAGTTCTCTTGAAGGCATTATAAATATGTGGGTAAACAATTTTTTAGGATATTTATGACAGGCCAAATCAAATTATGGTCCTTATTGCAAGGAAATTATAAAATTTTTAACCAATGCTGCAATAAGTAGACAAATCAGAGGCTATGAACAATTCCCTGATTATCAATTTGATGATGATCTTTTATTTAACTACCTATATTTGCAAATTATTTTCAATTGAAATAAGATGACATGAATTGGAAGAACTGTCTTATATTAAATGAAACTTTGTTGCAATTTGGTAAAGTGGAAAAAAAGTTAAAGTGATAATTAATTTAAAAAGTGGATACTTACTTACTTTACTACAAAGATACAAATATTGGAAACATAAATCGAGTGAGTTTATTATAAATAAAAAGTGGAAAATTATCATTGTACAGATTGATGGACTATGAAGAAAGATTAGTTATTCAACTTAATGGAAGATATTAAATTTGAATAATTCAAGTTTCTGCCCCAATAAGTTCTGAATGTGATGATAAAGTAGAGTATTTTTATTTAGATGTATAAATTATGTTTGATCATACCAAATAACCATTTAAAATTGCCATATGAGATTTAAATGTTAGACTTGGAAAATGATTGAAGGATGAAAGTGCTGTGGGTGAATTTGCCATTTGTGATGGAAATGAAAGAAGATATGGACTTGTGAAATTTGGACAAAAATTATATATTATGAATTTTTTTTTTGAGAAAAATATTAAACAGGTATAGGCATGTAGACATTCAAATAAAATTACAGAAGAATTAGATTGTATTTTAAATAACAGGAAATATGTGCATTAAGATTGTAATATTTTTAACAGATTCAAGGGCACCCTTGATTAATGATATGTTAAATA
Source organism: Epiperipatus broadwayi (assembly GCA_028023455.1). Classification (NCBI taxonomy): domain Eukaryota; kingdom Metazoa; phylum Onychophora; class Udeonychophora; order Euonychophora; family Peripatidae; genus Epiperipatus; species Epiperipatus broadwayi. The sequence goes on along the minus strand of JAQFVV010001083.1, from coordinate 9,080 downwards.
TGGGTTATTGCAAAATCTGTGAGACAAAAGCTATTAAGAAAGATAGTAATAAAATTGATATTCTTAACTTTTGAAAGCATTCCAACGAATTTAAATTAGAATTTGGTAATTATTTTAAAGAGTTGACAGACTTTGAAAATGATTTACTCTCCTGAGATCATTAACAAGATAACTGATATTCTACTAAAAAATGCAACAAAGATAATTGGTACAAAATAAAAATAATTCACCAGTAAATTTTCAATTTAGACAAGACAACAAGTAAATAAAATTAGGAATATGAAAATATTTACAAATAAACCATTAAAAAGAATGAATATCTTGAGTTTTATAAAATAGTGTAAAAGCAGTTAATAAAGATATGGAAAATATGAATGTAAATGGGCAAGGAATGCTATAGAAGGATATAGAAGATTTACAATTATAGAACAAAATCTTGGAATTGAAAAAAAGTTATTTCAGCAGTAAGAAGAAAATATGATACTAATTCTGTAGTGATCAATATCATAAAATGTATAAACCAGAAATATTTATAGTAATAAAGAACAAGAAACAAATTAATCACTACTATTACTACATTTTCTGAATTTCTAAGCTTTGTAAATAAATAGGTGATTCAAGTAATTATTTTTATGAAGAGAACAATTCCAGGAAATGCTTAAAAGAATCAGTTGAGGAAATAATTTTTTTTTTGGCAAAACTATGTACTAAATGTCTAAATGATATATTTGTACTAGATGATTAGAAAAATGCTATAGTAATATTGAAATTTAAAAACAACGATGACAAAGATAACAAATGCAAATCTATCAATTTTCTATCAACTTTTAAATAAAATTCTCATCAAAATAATTACAACACATCTAAACCAAACTTTGGATTCAAAGAAACTTAAAGGACAAACTGGATTTAAAAGTGGTCTCATTTCAGTAGATCATCACATACAAGTATTGAGAGTAGTTAAAAAAAAGGACCAATGAATATGAGTTGCCATTTTGAAAAGCATTTGTTTCTATAAACCTTCCCACAGATTTCAAAGCTTTGAGTCATTAAGATAAAGATTTTAAACATTATTATATTCTTATAACTATTGATCAAAATGTAGCAGCAATTATTACATTATATGATTATATTAAAGGATTAACATTGATAAGGATAAACCACTGAAGTATTCCATATCTTGGAAACTTTTTGCAGCAGTCTTCCAAATAATATTTTGTGGATTAAAATGAAAGCCTAAGGAAGTAAAAGTACTGGCATATTATTTAAGCCATCTAGATTTTTCAGATGATGTGTTGTTAATGCATACAATGATTTAAAGTTTCAGGAAATATTCAAGAGTTATCAGATAAAAGTAAAAAAGGTCTAAATATAAAGATTAAAAAAATTAAACTAATGTTTATGGATTTTTTTGAAAGAAGTAAAAAAGATGGATAACCATGAATTTTTTTAAAAAACAATATCTATGAAGATCTTTGCCATATTTTTTAATACACAGGGAAGCATAATGCGTGAAATTAATTATGTATTAAAGTTATTAAAAGACAATTTGATTGTATTGAAAAGTAATATTTTTAAATATATATTTTACTTCTGGGTCTGAAATTTGGATACTATTCAAAGAAATATGGAAAGAAGCATGTTAAGGGTAAAAAGAAAACATCAGAAGTAAAATACTAGGCAAAAGAGCAAAGTGATATAATTATCATTATTAACAAGGTAAGAAACATAGAACTTGGCTGAACCTATTGCTAGAAGAGATAATAATAGATTAAAAGTTGAAAAACACCTTGATATGATGTGGAGAAGAAAACTTGAAGAGATTTTCGTCCTACAAACATTAAAAGAAATGATGATGATTAAATACTTTGTAGTAGTGTTTGCAAACAGGGTTTATAATATTAAAATACATAACTAATTATTGTTTGGCAAAATAGCATTTGCTTTCAACTGAAAAGTGTTATTAGAGACGTCTGCAAAAAATGTACAAAATTTCAAAAAAATAATTGATAATTTCAGATAGATATATAACATTTGAAATTCCAGAACAGGATTAGTAGAGACTGCACTTTTTGCTCAATCAAAATAAAAATATTAATAAAAAGTTATGATCATTTTATACGGTTCAATATCTATATAGATTCTTTTATAGAATTATTGTTTTATCCAGTTGGCATACATACACTGAATCTAGGGTTGAATAAACTAGTGACTTGGATTTTTTTCTTTAAGTATTCACTTTATAGTCAATCAATATAATTATCAAATATCGGTTGTAAATAAGTATCCATTTATTCTTAGTTAGAGGACAACAAGGCTGAAAATTTTTCAACCTTAAACATTAGGCAATTAGCACGCTTGATTAAAATTGTTTTTTAATTCATCAAGAGAGATCATTTCCCTGCAGTGAACTATTTAAAAACTGTACTTCCTAATATATATATGGGTGTGTAGTGTAAAATTGTTTATATGAAAATAATAACGATTTTCAAATTTCTATTAAAAGTTGATTTATCAATTCTTGGAATATTCAGTGAAAAACATTTTGTTTTCTCAAATTATTATGAATTATTATTATAATTTATGAGACTTCCAAAATAACTGCCAGAATTAGCTGGAAAAAAAAGAATTTAATTAGAAATATAAAAATAAATCGCGTCATCATACATACACAGACATCCCTAACATACACATATATGTATAGGTAAGTTTTGCTTTAAATTCAAAATTTCTGAACCATAATTAACGATCTAAAAAAATAATAAAATCAACTCATTAAGTAAAATCAATAACAAGATGTTCTGAAAGTAAAAAATTCTTCTACTTGAGAGCATTTGAGTGATTCTAGACACGATGACAATTTTCCCATTTTTATGGGTCTCTTTCTTTTTAATCCTTAAAAGTAATAAAGTACTGCAAATGTAAATTTTAGAATAAATAAATAAATTGTTACTTAAGAACCATTTTTTTTTTGTTTAAAATTTTAATTTAAAAAGTATAGAAGATAGAACTTTATAATAATGCAATTTTGTAATAAGAAGTATTGATTAAATTGATTCTTAGGTCTGCTAATTTTGTAATAAAAAAGAGAGAAAAATTTTATTATTTAAGGCATTCCTATACATTTTAAATATGGCCTATTAACAAACTGAAGATTTTTTTAGAAATATATATAAAATCGTAAGCAAACTAACCTACAAACGCTTTTTAAAATTAGTCGGTGTAAGATTATTATTAATAATAAATTATCATATTAAATTAATGGATACAGAAAAGAGTTGCAGTTAATTGAAAGACGATTCTGTCATTCTTATTTGAGTTCTTAAAAGAACCAATAAAAAAAAATTTCTAAAGTCCACCCCATTGCAACAGCAAATAATATAGAACATTGCTGGGTTACTAGCCAACACTTATTAACCAAGTGTGATGAATGTATTGGTTATTTATCTCTAAGTTTAAGATCAAGAAACCCTGAGGTATTACTTCTAAGTAGCCTGATAATTCTTAAGTAAAATGTCAGTTGAATTTTTTTTTCATATGTCATAGCAGTGGTGGGGACACGAACCCACACTCGTCTGCAACCAACTACTTGCTTGCAAGGCAGGTGCGATGATCTCTCAGCTATATGTGTAAGAATAAACGTTTTTGAAAATGGTTATTTTACAATACAGTAAGCAAAATTATGAAACTTACTTCCAGAAAACTGGAAAATCATTAGCCAATGCATTGATTGGTAGAAGAAGGTAAAAAGGTATTAAAAATTCTTGATTGCATAACAAGGTTGCCATTTGATGAAGACTAGATTGCATAAATTGGAAAAAGATTTTTTAAATATTAAGTAAGATATTGTTGGACATTGTGAAATTAGAAGAAAAGGCAAAAAAAAAAAACAACTGATTTTAAAAGTGGTCATACACTTTATTAAAAAAACACATATACTGAAAGCACAAATGGAGTGGAATTTAATATAGATAAAAAAATAAAAAAAACAATTGTTGATCCTTTAACATACAGAATGATGAGATTAATTGTTCAACTTAATGGAAGTTATGAAATGCAGATAATTCATGTTTTATACTTGGACAAGCTCTCATTGTAATAAAAAAGTAGACAATTTTTATATGGATGTATAAAATATTTTTCATCAAACAAATCAACATTTTAAAATTGCCACAGGAGACTTTAACGCTAGGATTAGTAAATGAGTGAAAGTTTAAAATGTTGTGGATAAATTTGGTAATGATGATAAAAATAAGAGTTTGAAGTTTGTAGAAAATTAAAGTATATTTTTCCTAGAGAAAAATGGGAAATTGAAATCCACGCAGAATCATCGAAATAATGGTAAAGGAAATTAGGTTATAATTTCATTAAAAAAATATGTTTTTTTTTAACATTGTAATGTTTTTAATAGATTCAACACAAAAAGTTATCATCAATTGGTGAGTTGCAAGATATTGTTACTGCAAAACCAGAAAGAAAAAGTTAATTATAATATCATTCACAATTGACATTTATAACTTTTAGAAACATTCTAATGAAGTTATATTAACACTTGAACATTTGAAGTGGGTTAAGATTTGAATGAAATCAATAGAAAGACAATCGACACACTAGTAATTATTGCTACAAAGATAGCTGGAGAAAAAAGGAGCAATTTATCAGTCAATTTTTTACAGAGCCAAGGCAATGTATGAGAAAAAAGAATATCAAAAAATATATAAATGATCCATTAAGAATTGAATATTTAGAATTTTGTAAAATGATTAAAGGCTAAAAAATTTTTTTTTTATCATACAAGTCACAAACACCCTTCTCCCACAAATATGGAGTAATATTAGAGAGGAGACTGTTACCCTATATTTATATACGAAAATTAAAAACTGAAGTAGTATGGTGAAAAAAATACAGTACATCTATTAGAATCCATCCCAAAGATGTCAAATTATTATTTTTTGATATACAAATATCAAACTTTTTGCTTTCATAACTTTGATACAATAATTTCAGATAAATAGTTATTAATATATTTAACTGAAATGATTGTTGTTAAAATTATGACTATAGAAGGTTTGACATTTTTACATCAAAGAAAGAAACATGGTTATAATTTATTATTTTTATAAATATTCACTGTTCATATATATATATATATATATATATATATATATATATATATATAATAAAATTAGAACATATATATATATATATATATATATATATGTTTTATAAGTTATAAAATAAGAAACATTCCTAGTTTTAGTTTAACAGTTTTTGGTGCTTAACCCCATAATCATAGCGTTTCTTATTAAGCTTCAAAGATTTTATTACCTTTACATTAATGATTCACATATAAAAACACAGTATTATAACTTATTTATTATTGTTTTAAACGCCTTTGACATTGCAATCATTTCTCGGGAAAATAATGCTAACTATTTTGTATTATATAAAAAGAATGTTTTTAGAGAAAAAGTAGACAAATAATTGTATAATGACAAATACATTGATTAGATAAAATTCTGGTAGCTTGATTTAAAAGAATTTAATATATATTATGAGAAAATTAAAAAGTTACAATTTTTGTAATAAATTGGAATATTTGAAATGTTATCCGAATGATTTTATGTCAGGAAAGATGTTTATGAATATTAAAACTTATAATAAAGATTTTTCTTTAAAACTTATTTTTGATTTTGCTGAGAGTATTGTTGAAGGAATTTCTGGTTTCTGAATAATTTTTTAAAAGAGTTTGTTAATTTTGATAATTATCTTGTTTTATTTTCTTTTGAGAATTTTAATGGAATTAATAAATTTAAGATAGAAGATAATTTGGTATATGGTAAGTTTGATATAGAGAATAAATTTAATAAATTCAAAAATATTGATGTTCTTGTTTTTATGTTAGCTAATAATGGCTTTTGTGTGAAATATTAAGGATTTTATTGTGCTGTTTAACGACTCTGTATATTTATTTATAATCATATATTTACTAAGAATATAGAAGATTGTATAATAGACTATATTGTTTTCACTTTTGATTTATTGAGTTTATATTAATTTACATATACACTTGTATATATTATCATTTATAATATCACAACAACTATTATTATTTTGGCTATGATTATGATGTATAACACCTCGAAAGCGCTTAGCCTGGATTAATTCATTTTGATTGTTTGCTATTAACAGCTTCTTCAAACAGCGTTTTAAAGTGTTTGTATATACTAAGAGTAAGAACTTAAACCTATTATTAGTTTTACAAATATAACTTTATTTTTTAAAAAAGAAAATTTTATGAAGATTATTTTATCTTAAGCTATTCTGATACATTGATTAAAAGTAGTTTTATAAATACAAATAATAATAATAATAATAATAATAATAATAATAATAATAATAATAATAATAATAATAATAATAATAATAATAATAATAATAATAATAATAATAATAATAATAATAATAATAATAATAATAATAATAATAATAATAATAATAATAATAATAATAATAATAATAATAATAATAATAATAATAATAATAATAATAATAATAATAATAATAATAATAATAATAATAATAATAATAATAATAATAATAATAATAATAATGAATAATCATTTAGATGTTAATGTGAAAGAAAAATCTGATTTTTATTCTTGTGATTTTCAAATTATTTTTTATAATATTTAATGAAAATAATAAAATATTTATGAAAAAAATGCAGCCATATTTTTGATAAAAATTGTCTTCTCTAATAATAATGAAAATAATAGAAAAATTAAAGAATCTTCTGAATAAAGAGTCATGATTTTGAATCTATTAACTTGTTTAAAAGTTCTTTTGATATTAAAGGTTTAGAATGTAGTAAGTTGGAATTGTGGAAAAGTTGGATAATATATGTTTTGTGTTATGTTACTTTGCATTTGAGAATTCTGCCTTGGCAAGAAAACCGCTGGTCATGAATTTTTAATTTAATTTTAGCTAGTGATTTAAATATTAATTGGTGTATTTGATTTATTGTATTGACCAGTTTAGCTTTTTAAGTTTGACATTATATATACATATATCATTAAAATCAGTCAACATTTAAGCAATCCCAATATCAATAACAATCAATAATCTCAACCTGTTGTCAAGGCAACTTCTTTTAACAATCCCTCTTTATTATTAAAAGAAGGTTTTCTTGACAACAGGTTGATATTGTTGATTGTTATTGATATTGGAATTGTCTAAGTGTTGACTGATTTTAATGATTAGTTATTAACCCATTATTATACATACATATAATAGCAGATTCAATAATATTTAATGAAAAATGTGATTAATTCTATAATTTTCAACATATATATAAATAAATAAGTGAACAGCTATAGATAGCTTATGGTATGACTGCATTTTTCAGTAGTATTACAGCTAAAATTTAAAATATGAAAAATATTAAAATCAAAATATGCCTCCAATTTTTTATTTTTCTCAAATCATTGTCCATAATAAATAAAAATTTTTTAAATCAACAACATTCTGTACAAATAATGGAATGTTCTGCAAACTAAGATTTACATTTATTCATAGAATAATGTTTTATTCAATAGTTCATGTTTGTGTATTCTCTTTTTAAACGTTCATTGTTCACATTTTTTTGACATCATCTAACAATAATTTGAGTTAATTTTCCAATTTTTTATCTTAAATTTTCCAATTTTTTTTATCTTAACAAATTAACCTTATTTTGCATTATATTTTCACAATTTAAAAATTATTTCTTAGAAATATAAGTGCACAAATAAAAACATTCTTAAAAATAATAATATAATTTTGCAAGTATGAAAAAGCTATCACATATAATCAGAACAATAGCTTTTGTTATTTTGTCATTGTCAAGAAAACAGTATTTGGAATTGTAAGAGTACACAATACTATCACATAAGTATATAAGATTAGTATATACTTTATGATTTTTTTTAATATAATTGTTTTAATACAATTAAAACAAGCAAAAATAACTATTTTCATTCAGTGATATAATACCATTGTTTAAACTAATAAAATTCATTAACTTAAACATTGACGAAGTCAAATCACAACCTAGCAACTTATATAAAGGAAATGAAATTAAAAATTTAATTATTCATTATTAAATATAATTAATAATTATAGAATGTAAAATTCATAAAAAGCAAATGATATGCAGTATATGCCACTGGAAGTTGATTCTGCTATAAAATACTGAATCAAAATTTGTATAAAATCTTCTATTTTTTGTGGATGTACTAGCTACTTTGTACAATAATTTTTACTGTGTTCAAATATAGAATACCTATAAAAGATAGCTTGACAAATTGAACAATTTGCTTATTGAAGAAAAGTTTTATTAGACAACAAACTCTAATATTACCCAAATAGAAGAGGAAATAAATTACTCTCTATTAATATGACTAGTATATAAATGAAATTATATATATATATATATATATATATATATATTAATTTAAAAGCTTATAAAATCACTCTAAATTGGAATTCTAAAACAGATAAACTTTTTCAGAAGACATTTATATATTCAAGATTAATTTAAAAAGATTATATTTATAAAACAATGCCTTGTGAGTAAAATCCACTTGTCATAGGATACATAATGTTATAATTTTAACAGAAGATTAATGCAATTGCTTATTCCTACTGAAATGCCTAAAAGTTATATGAATTTCATCTATATAATCTAAATGAAAGTCTAATTGGTAATGAAATCATTTGTGGAAGAAATGTCAACATCATATAAGAAGAATGGTTAGAAACAACTGGATCTCTGAACAGCTGTCCAATGATTGACCTCCAAGGAATAAAGAACTTTATGCTTAACGAATATTACTTCTAAACATAGGTTTGAATTTCAATATCTTAATAATTTTGTTGCCTATACGTAAGAGCTTGACCTTTTATTTATGCTGGTTTATTCAGACTACATGTTTGTTTTACAAGGTAACACTGCTGAATAATGTAATGTGTTGGTGTAATATTTTATATTTGAATTTTAGCTAGGGATATGTAATTGTTTTTCTTATTATATATAAGAT